>JANIEQ010001541.1:0-29772 GCA_024708375.1 Oxalis stricta | reverse complement strand
AGTTAGGTTATATCATTCTCGGAGGATTCCTAAAGAGAGCATAAAAAGCAAATTGGGGAATTTGGAGACACTGTCAAAGGATAAAGTGGAATCAATAATGAACAAGTTTTTGCATGATTTCAAAGAGAATGCAATTAAAGAAAAATGGATAGTTGGTAATATAGCATCTCCAAGGCTGTCCTTAATGCATACACAAGAATTCTTGCCAAGAGATTTCTTGAGATGTGCATAAATTGTGCTTACCCTGATTATGTCAACACGGATATAAAGTGCCACACAAGGACGATGACAGCAGAGATAGAGCTAAAGGTCCTGTAAAATGTGCTCTTATCAAAGATAGAAGTTCTACTGGCTGCTACTTTGACCGGACTCAAGTGGCTGAATTATGACACTTTCATCTTTTATTATAGATTATTACTCAGTGGCTAAATTGTCGAAACAAAATTCCTAAGGTAAGGATCAATTTCAGACAATTCAAAACGAAAAGAAAAAGAAAACAATTTTATCCTAAATAGTAGGGATTAAGTTGTGTAAAATCTCTTCCTTTTACCATCGAGTCAAACATGATCGATCACTTATTACTTGAGAAGATCAATGTCAAAGGCGGGGGTAACTTAATATTATGTAAAATTGCTTTATACAGTACAAAACTATAACCCACCGGATCATGCTACAATGGTAAGACTAGAGAAGAGATTTACTGCCACAAAAAGCTATATATATACATGAGGAATAATATTGAGGAAGGTTGTTCAAATTGTTAAATTCTCTTGAATTGCTACAAATGATCCTACAATATTTCCTCCGACGTCTGGGAATTGAGGACATTCAAGCAATGGCCTGACCTTACCCTTTCGATCGACATAAACGGGGTACTTGAGCAGATGTCCTCTCATTTCCGTAACTTCATCAGACGAAAATTGTTTCCAGTTCATCTCGCCAAGTGTTTGAACTCTTTTCACGCATTCGATAGATTCAGGCTGAGTGAACGAGTTCTCAATCATTCCCAAATGCTCCGCCCACAGAGACATCCTATATCCGTGGATCTGTACACAATACTAATGTGTCAGGTACTAGTAAAGTCTAGAATTCCAAGATGAGGGACTCTTAAAATAGAAGGACCAAATTTAAATTCACCTGTCCTCATGGATTAGAATGTTTTCTGGCCCAGGTGTGATGAGGTTGGTAAGCTCCCATGGCAATCTCAGTGTCCCTTGTTCCCTCCATAGATCTCTGATTGATGTTTGCAGACCCCACAACGACATACTCATCATCAACTATCATGCCTTTTGAATGAACATATATCATGAATCTACAATTTTTTCGACTCTGGGCCTGAAAATGTAAAAACAGAGGTTACTTGTGTCTCAAGTAGAAACGTTCATATGCTATATATAATAATTAGGTGGCAGATAAATAGAATACTAACCTGAGGAGTGTTACTGTTTGTACCATTAGGGCTGGGGAGTTCAGAGTAATTGGATGAGAAAGCGTCAACCTCACGATTTCCAAGACAAAAGAAGTTAAGATAATCTTACGGTGAGAATGCGTTCTCAAGTCCAACTTCGACCAACGCCTTGTAAATTGTCTCGTACATCATTTGCATTGTTTTGTTCTGCCAATATAGAATACGTTGCGTTGCTGCTCCAGTTGGAACACCTTCTGGCCACATAGGAATAACTATATATGCAGCAAATCGCTCATGATTTCTAATTTTTTTGGGCAATCTTGAGGGCAATTTCCATTGGAATTAGATTATTAGCACCTGCATTGCATAGAAAGTCCAAAGTCCAAACACCTGATGACTTTATGATAATACTACTAATTTAATAGTATCAACTTCAAATCAAACAAAAGAAGACTTGCACTAGGTCTTTATGAGCATTCCAATTGAAGGAAGAGCCAATAAAATACTGATTCTCAATGTAAATAAAGTGTTGGGCTGCACGTATGGCCTTTACATATGCTGTATGAATGCTCATGTCAATCAGTACATTCTTGCCACACACCAAGTTCTATATCACAATATATTGATCATTTATTTTATACAACGAGTTATACAAGCAAAACGTAAATAGTGAGGATTTGATTACAGAAGTATCTCTCACCTTCACCGTAGCTTCTCTTGGATCCTTCGGGAAGCCTTTCATCGAGTTTGAATCGATCGAACGAAATATCTGAAGTAAAACAGAACGGCGTAATTAGAAAATCGAAAACAAAGAAGCATTCAACTCTAACAGAATAAATGTAAGACTCTTAACAATGTAACCTCTGTTACCTGGACATGCCAAGATTCGGGATCATTTTCATTAGTGCCAGGATAATCTGCTGGCTTTATAATGTCTTGAATTCTATCTATTCGTAGAAGAGCATCATCATTCATTTTTAGTTTTTTGATCTCGTGAGGCTTTGCAGAATTTAGCCAACGCTCCTCGAAGTTTTGCAAGAACATCATATGCAGCTGGACCATCAATTTTGGAGTGCAGATCATCCCATGGTTCTCGAGGACAACCATTAACATTACCCTGTTTATAAAATTACTGGAAATACTTAGTCTTGTCAAATAACAGACATAACTGTTGAAAGACTTAGGAAAAATGTTAAGGATGGAGTAAATACAGTGTAATTCGGGTTATGAAAGTCATCCTTATGTGAGGTTTGCAGAGTCCTAAATAATGGATGTTGAGGAGTGTCATATCTCCCATCACATAAATCAAGTCCACCAACAAAAGCTATGATTTTTCTTCTATTGTTTCCAGCATCAGCATCCACAATCACTGTTTTCTGATGATGCGTGTAGATTGTCTCAACTTCCTGATAGTCGGTGGAAAAAAAAATGAAGGAAGAAATCAAATTACTATAATATAGGAAGGAGTTGACAACAATTGTTATTAAAGAAACGAAGTAAAAGTTAGTATACACACTCGTTGCTTTATCCAGCTATGTCTTTTTCCTGCAACACGGGGACATAATAACACATGAACTGATGAATGCTTGAAGAAACGACGTGTTTCTTCATCGTGGGTAGCCATGACACCATCCTGGACCAATTGATTTACTGAAAGTTAACAAAAACAAAGCTAAACAAGATAGACACAAGCCCAACTCAATTAGCATATATCTTCAATCATTGCTTACCGTTTTATAGCCTAATATGCTTCTGGAAGTAGGGTCATCCCAGATGAGAAGCAGAACCCGAACTCCTTCCTGGGACTTGGACCTGAGAAGTTCGCCCAGAGTTCAATTAGATGCGGGCCCACCATCCCGAATCAGCTTTTACTTGGTGCCACACTGACCAGCCTGTAATGTAGATTAAGCGCCGAGCCCGACTTATTGCATCAAACATATCATGCCAACATTTTCCATGTGCATAAGCGATCCCTTGATCCAATGGAAATATATGGAAGGGACTCATCAGGAACGTGGGCGTCTTGATAAAGAGTCACGGTCCCACCTTTCCTAAGCGGAAAATATGTACCGTGAACCCCAAAATAATTGGGCCCAGCACCTACTCCGTGATGGTAAGTGTTCAGTTTCTCCATTGGGATGTATTGTATCGAGAAACGCAAAGCAGCTCCAGGCTTACAGGGTTTTCTGCTGCTGTTAAGAATTGGGTAAGTTCCCTCAATTTTCGCACCTGAAAATATCTGTTCTACCAGAATGGATATGGATCCAATCAATTGAGACCCGACTATATCGCTGTCTTTTACGATGAAATGCACTTCGGCGGCATAATGTGCGACGGGAACATAAAAATGTTGCATCCAAACAGGATTTTCACTATTATTTATAACATAAGTCCTTCCAATAACAGCACCAGCTATCGATATCGATACATAAGGATCACTAGTAACTTTGTGTTTCATGGTACCTTCAATCTTACTGCTTACGTTTCCTGGCAATTTTCCGAAGAGGTCCCCCAAAGTTTTATGAAACATGTACCATGTTCGGAAGATTCCGAGCATCACAAACCCAAATATCCAGATTTCCATGCAAAAGCAATACTTTCACAGACCCTTTCTGGACAGGAATGATCTGCAAGTTTCCACTATGTTGCGGACTACTAAATGAGCTCGAATAGGAAAAGTCAGCTGACTCAGTCCGACGATCGAAAGGCGAATCTACACCCCACCTGCTTGAAAAGGAGTCATTGGGATATGCATAGAGATCGTGCTCATCTCGGCTTAAGCTTGAAGTATGACAGCTGGAAGGAGTTGTCGGTGTTGTAAGAGATAAAGGCTGTGGTGGAATCGAGGGGGCAACTGGTTTATTATAATCCGGACAAGTACACATTACTCAATAGAGTATCCAATGGTGGGTAAACAGAATCCTTTCTGGGTGCCAATAACACATTTTCTACAACAACACTCGAACAATCACTATCTTGCCGAATATGATAATGAGGCAGACTATTTGCCCGGGAATGGCCTCCATAATTATTATTGTTGTTGCTGGCAGGAGGCGGGTAATGAAAACTACCACTATGTTGTAGGCTGGATTGAGGCGGAGGAGTGTAGGGATAATATGGCTGCGGTTGTTGGTGGGGATATTCTAAGGGACCTGAATATGAAGTTGCCGGAGGTGGAGGCTTTGCCGATGAGCTGTTGGTATAGTCTATCGGAGCTAGATAACCATGGGCCGGTGGTGGTGGTGGATATTGTGCTGGCGGGTATGGATAGGGATAGGGGTGCGGATACGGGTGTTGACGATATGGAGCATAATTGGGGGGAGGAGGAGGAGGGTATGCGTAATTTTGAGGATGGAGGCTGCTGATAATTAGGAGGGTATCTATACATGCTATTGTAAGGGTAATTATCCATTCAATCGATGAACAATCAAATGACAAAGAATACAGCATTTTTCTTTTCTTCGTCCACAATGCCAATGAAATTTACAATGATCGGATCATACACACAGTAGAACCAATCCAATCAAATGGGGTTTTAGTAAAAGATCGAAACTTTCAATCAGGAACAACACCTCAAAGTATCAAAAATATTTGGGGGTTTTCTTCTTTTCTTTGATTGAAAATGAAAATGATAAAGGGGTTTTTATTTACTTTAACGATGATGATGAAGATGATATAAATAAATATAAATATAGCAGAAGGGTTTTTAAAAATCGTGTACCTCTTCTTCTTCTTGTATAGAATCCCCTTCAAGAGAAAAGATTATTAAAGAATCTGCGAGAAATGTAAAAAGAACCCTTTCTAGATCGAGAAACCAAATTAACAAAATCAGTATTAACTAAAACCCCATTTGCGTATACCGTGTCAACATGTTTTGTTAACCTAAGACTGGTTTCAAGTTGCAATCCAATCTAAAATAACTCAAAGATGATTGGTACACGCGGTTTACCGTTTACCTTTTTTCCTACAAATACAAATTTTAAATTCCCACAAATAGAAAATTCGTTCAAATGGATGGAAAATGTATTTTTAACGGAATTCGGTAGTGGGGTAAATTTTTAACAGTTCGTTATATTAACGGGCCAGGAAAAGACAAAAATTGATCTCTTGATTGTCACTACAGGTAACGTTGGAAATTCTTTTGTTTAATTCCGAACCGAATCAGACCCCAAAAGAATCGAATCTCATTTGGGTTCCACATATATTTAACGGTTCATAAAGAATAGCAAACCGATATTGACCAATTCATAGGACATTGTCACAATCTAATTGGCCAACTCCAGCCAGTGCAATTCAAACATGAATATCCAAGTTGTATAAGATTCGGTTGGTAAATCGAATAAATTACTAAAATTCCAACGTAATTGAATCGAACTGGTTTTCAACCTACAAACAATAGATAGAGATTATTACTACACATACTAATAATTAAAACTTAACTAGTATCCAGGATCTTTCATTAGCAATTCTTGATGCCATTTCTCTACAATTATTTATTCATATAGATAGATAAACAGATAGATAGATAGATAAAGGCATTCTTATTATTGCCAAGTTACTGCTATAGGACTTCTCACTGCATATTTTCTAGAAATCCAAACCAACGATCCAAAGGAAGGATCATTTGAAATTACTTTCCCCCTCTGTCGAACGAAACTCGCTTTATAGCTCAATTTCTGACCAATTCTCTTGAATTTTAAACTCGTCGGCTTTACCTTCATCGTAACTCCGACAGGTTGCTCAATTTTCGCAGTGTATGTAGCCGTCCCGATGTTCCCGACATTTGTCACCGTCCTCTGATAGCTCACGTGGTGGTGGCATTTCTAGATTTTTCGAATGAAATCTACCACGAACGACGGATAATTCAAATTTCCAGGCTTCGCTCTCTTTTAGGACATTTGAAAGATGAATCTTTAGCGAATTTCGAAATTTGGGATGGAGTGTACTTGAGGCCACATAGGTAATTAAGGTAGTCCACGGAAGCAATATCGTAAATTAACCCTGGTTCGGCAGCTCGCTCCGGATCGACATGACCTGAACCGAAATTGAACGGCGTGGCGACCTTTTCAGATGAAATGTCGATAATCGGGGCCTTGTCGTTTGCTATCGTGTAAGCCGTCGTCATTAAAGCCGATTTAATTGCAGCCGGAGACCAATCTTTATGAACCGATTTGATCAGAGCCGAAATTCCGCTAACGTGAGGGCAGGACATGGAAGTTCCCGAAATGATATTAAATTGAACCCGTCTCGGATCGGATTTGAGTTCGGTTGGGGAAACAACCGGCGACCAAGCAGCTAATACGTTCATTCCAGGGGCATTTATGTCCGGTTTGATCACATCTGAACCAATAGATGTTAGGCCCACGTGACGAGAATGCAGCCATTATCGGAGCGAGATTATTGTAGCTGGTGGTTTTGGATATAATCTGCGCCGTAGGATTTTTAATGGCATTTAAGTAATTGCGGATTTCATTTCCAGCCTTGGCGTCCAATGCGCTTCCCGGCAAAATATATGCATCAGCAAAAACCTCTTCGCCTTGGTTTGCCAAGTTAACCAGCAACATTCTGGCACCGTTGGCATTTTTCACAGCCTCCGCATTTTCGTTTCTGCCGTTAAGTCCTCGCTGGCAGATGACGATTTTACCCTCGACGAGTTTTGGATTCAGTGACCCACCATAACAATACTTAGAAAATGCACTAGTACCTGTCCAGTCAAGTCATAATTTGTAGTGCTAATTACGTGCTATGAAAAAACCCAAATCAATCAATTATTAGTAAAAAGACCATTTTAATTCTACGACTAAATAAACATTGCTGGAAAAATAATGAATACCTGCTGAATCTCCATTGATAAGTGGTAATTGTTTAGTAGGTTGGCCGAAATATAGAGACGATCCTTCTAAACTCTGTCTATTGCCGAGCTTTATTGTATTTGGGAATCTCCGGTCAACATAGCTAGCAGCGACGGTCAAGATCCACGGCGCGGCTGTTGCTGACGGATGAACTAGCCGGACCAGCATTTCCGGCAGAGCAAGAAACAAATACCCCTTTTGGATTGCCCCAAATGCAGCTATAGCTATGCTGTCCACGTCATATGCCTTAGCTGAACCTCCCAACGACAATGAAAGCACGTCCACTCCGTCGGCCACGGCTGCCTCGATACCTATTCAGAAAATTTTATATAATCCATAAATCGAAATCGGAACTTAAAAATGACTCTTAATCATTAGGACATTTATGTACCTGCCAAAATATCACTACTTGCACAGCCTTGTTTCCAACAGACTTTATAAGCAGCAATTCTTGAAGTATACCTCATCCCAGCAGCACTCCCCTTTGCTTCTCCGAACAAATTCTGCATTTTCGACCAGACTGCCGGCTGCCGTCGATGCTGTGTGGGTCCCATGGCCGTCCCCATCCACGCGGCGATCTGTATTCTTCAGAGACATTGATACTTCCAGCCGCAGATTCATAGCCTTGAAAAAGAGCTTTGGCGCCAATAATCTTCTTGTTACAGTCCAATGCGGAGAAATTCGTGCCTGATTCACACGCGCCTTTCCATGTAGACCGGGATAGGTGGCATCCCGGAATCTTTAAAACTAGCATGTTCTGGCCATATCCCTGTATCGAGTATTCCGATTATAACCTCCGATGCCAGGCTGGGAGCGCTTCATAATCCTAGGCCAGATTGAAGGCCTAAGAATTTAGGGAGAGTAGGTTGTGTGGAGGGAGAGGATTTCGTCCGGCATGGCCGAAATAAAGCCGTCGAGCTTTTTAAGGATTCGAGATGCTTGGGAGAGAGTTTTACGGCGAAACCGTTCATGGCGACTTCATACGTGTAAAGAAGTTGAGGACGGATATTGTTGGAGTCGTCTTGATCAGTCGATAGCTCAGTGATCGGAATCGATCATAGAGTCGAAATTTGTGATCTTGCTCTTGTCGGTATGGATTATATATGTCTGGTGATCGATTGATGAAGCCATTAAAGTTGTAACGATGAAAGCTACCGATCAAGAAGGAATTCCTAATGACAATATTCATGATTGTCGTCGTAACACTAGAACAGTACACAACAAGAAAAGGAAAAATGTTAGATAATTTTCTTGAGGGTTGAATTTATTTTTACGAATCGATCATAGAAGGCAAGAAGGCATGCATCAGACAAAGTTATAAGAAAATAACATAATGAGTACCGTAAAACTTTGTACACCTACCGCCCATGTTCAGTAAAATTGACGGTCATTTTCAAGACTTTAAGCCTAATAATTAATTCCCAATGAACAATAGTTTTTGCTCCAAATCGATAAATGAACAGTTCTAGAGACTAAAAGAGATTGCTAAGGCGAATATACATATATATTTCTTTTGATGAATAAGGCGAATATATATATATATATATATATAGTTATTCCAGCCTTAGATTTAATTCCGAATGAACAACAGTTTTTGCCCCAAATCGAAAATGAACATTAGTAGAGAGGTCTAGAGCTATATAATACTCGTCTCTTTTTTTCCAATGTTGATCTAGAGCTAATAACTTCACATGGGATGAGGTCTATTACTCGTATTTTAAGTCCTAATTAAATGCATGTGCTTTGAAATTTGAGACGAGTAGGATGATTTATGAAATGTAGCAACACGTTAACAACAATGGCAACAAAGCATATAGAGAATAAGAGAAGATATATATATATATATATATATATATATGAAGGGATTGTGACTGGCATGTACGTACCTGATTAGAGAGAGGGAGATCAGAGATTATTAAGATGAGAGGAGAAGGCAACCAGCTTAAGTGACGACTTTCATGTGCTTTGAAATTTGAGACGAGTAGGCTGGATTTATGGGAAATGTAGCTAACACGTTAACAACAATGGCAACAAAGCATATATATAGAATAAGAGAAGATATATATATATATATATAGGGATTGTGACTGATACGTACGTACCTGATTAGAGAGAGGGAGATCAGAGATTATTAAGATGAGAGGAGAAGGCAACCAGCTTAAGTGACGACTTTTATATAGGCAGAAAAATGTAATCTAGCTTGTACTCCTCCCTAGTTTTTTTTTTTTAATTTTTTTTTTAAGGAATGCTTTTTAAGTATATCTATATTCACATAATGATCTATGAAAGTTTTTCTCTTCTTTCGAGTTATTATCAAAATCCATTTAGCTAATCGTAACGTGGTCTAATGGTTAAAGCGCATGACTCTCCTAGGGAGACCATGGGTTCGACTCCTGGGGGAGCGACTTAGAATAGATAGATTATTGTATAGGTATATAAAAAATCCATTTAACAATATACGATGAATTATTATGCGACAAATTACGCTTAAGTTATTGACAGACATAATATGAAATAATTCTTCTTCTTTTTCCTTATTCCTCACAGGATACAAATTCAAATTGAGACTTTTGATTAAAGGATCGATCCAGATCCTTTTCATTTGGATCAACATCGGTCAATAGTGTTGGTGCTTTTTAACTCCTATACAATTAACTAAAGAAAAGTTGGAAAAATAATTTCCCCACTCATCATGTCTCACAATTTTTTCCATTACACTAGACAAACAAATCGGCTCAACCATTGCTAGATTGAAAGACCGATGATGGCGTGTGGGGACAATGCACGTCTTTCCTCTAATTTGCACTTTTAATTTGGTGTTCGTGTGAATATAGAAAAGTATAGTTTCTATTGTCTCATTTTGATTAATTCACTTCTAGCTAGTTTGATTTAGTGTCATGTGAGACGAAACAGAACGAATTGTCACATGGTCTAATTTGCCGGCCTTAATATCTAAAATAACTTTGATGTGAATGTTATCTACTAAACTTACCATTCATTTATAGCTGAATTGAAGTGTGTATAAGCGAATCTATTGCAATATTTTTGAACGAGAAAATATTACGGGTAAAAGAGTAACATATATAATCTCCTAATTCGGCCTACTGTATCTAGAAGACACAAAATATCAAACATTTACATTACCTATCTTTGTCTCAAAATATCATGTATTTTGAGACGAGAGATAGTAATATATAAGTTATCAATTTTCCTATACAATTTATGTATAAAAATTGATAAGTATTTTGGGACGGATGTAATATGGTTTTAATCGCAATGTCTAACGTTCGAACTCTAAGAAAACAATCATTCTGAGAAGTACATCTTATTACACTTTTATAATGTGGATATGTGAACTGGGCTTGTGAGCATAGAAACTCTCCGTTTATGAGTTGTCGAGAACTAACTTGAGTCGACTAACTATATGGCGAAATACAGATATATTGGGGACCTGTTCATCATATATATCACGCATAGCATTCTATCAAGTCTTCTTTCTTACCAACCTCGAAAAAAGTCTTCTTTCTGGACTATATAGTAGTGCTATCATTGTTGCTTCATTATGAAGAGAGACAAAATTGGAAATAATGCTATATTTAGGGCACAGCATGATCACTTGAACTCGTGAAAACACTCGGAAAAATATATAATATATATAGTATGTGTATATATATATATATATCCTTGTCAATACGTTAATTATGGTCTGCCATACATACTGTCACCGGAAAAAAAATTGTCTGTCTATAGCTTTCCTTTCACATCATTGGTGAACCTAAGTACTAAAATATCAGTGGCTAATTCAAATTAAGTTAAAGACATTCGTAAATATCACCATTACACATCTTAAATTTGAATTATCAAATAAAGATGTTAATCATCACCTAGTTATATACTACGCGTAATTAAGTAATTTTTTTTATTGGTTTTGCACTAAAAAAAAGGATAATCCTCCTCGATTCATAGAAAATCGATCAAATGACATTTAGGATGAAACCCACTCCGATAACCATTTGGCCAATAAGCTTAAGTAATTAGTGAATCATGTGTTCAAACTTTCATGAATGGAAATTAATAATGTAGTACATTATAGTTGATAGTCTTCTGGTAGTGGAGAGGCCAAAGATATTTCTAAGTATGCGCATAAACTAATTGCAATATATAAATTAAACACTACATAGAAAAGTTATATGGTAGTGGAGAGACCGAAATGGAAAATATCAAAACCTAATAAAGTGAGCTTCATCATGGCCTTAGGGTAGTATACTAGTGTGTATATATATATACACTTTTCAAGAAATTTATTAACTAACTAATTAAGTCATTATATTTGTAATTTAACTTATCCTCAATATCATATACCATAAAATATGATGTTTTATATTTTTAAATTCATTCAAATGTACATATATTTAGTCAATAATTTTTATTAAATATATATATTTGAATACATCTATAAATACAAAATATCATTTATTGTGATATGGAGGTAGTAATATATTTAGCTACGGAAAACTAGTTTCTTGATTCCTACGCACGTGCTTATCAAATATGTTTTTTTTTTTGTTTTTTGATGTAAGCTTATCAAATATGGTTAGGGCGTTAAATTGGGATGGAGCAATTTTGGAAGAATTGGTAAAGTAAGCCATGGAGCATATAACTTTTATGCAACGGTACAATCAATTTTTGAAGAGAGGACTATAAATGTTTATCGACATTTTGCAAGTGGAGGCAGTTGCCTTAAGGGTTTCTCCAAGGATTGATGGGATTAACAATGCAATCTTCGTTATGGAATGCAACTGGCTAGCTATATATGCAACTATATATTTATCTATCTATTACAGTATATAGTTAACAAAAAACTCTTCACTCTAAATGTAAATTAAAAGAGTGAAACAAAACTCTAATTATCATTCATGGACTTCATAATTAAATTTAAGAAAGAGAGATTAGTGGAATCTACGTCGTCAAATAATTTACTCTCTTCATCAATAAATAATTGACACAACTTTAACTTTCATTTTTAACCGTTCACAATTAATTATCACATCTCATATGTTTTTTTTTTTTCTCATATATGCTCTCAAATATCAAAACTCACATTAAAACAATTTTTAGTTCTCTTAGACAAATGGGAAGGGTGTACCATTAGTCATTTACTCCCTCTCCATTAGTCATTTTTTCTCTGCATCCACTTCAAGTATCGCATAATGAAAATTTGCTTTGATCCACTTTAAGTGTCGTTTTATGAAACCCATGTATATTTGAGCTTATTTTTTTCAAATCATACCATTTGCATATATTTCAATAAATATTCTATTTTAAATAAATATTTTTTACTTTTAAATAATAAATAGTATATATATAGACATGTAATTTTTCCTATTATTAATTATTTTTTTTTTAAGATTCGTAATTTTCATTACGAATACACTCGAAATAGACCCTGGAGGAGGCATAGATAATCGTTATTTTTCTTAATCTCATTAAAATTCTAAAAATTCTAAAAGTGTCAATTAATACTGGACGGAAGTAAGGAGTATCTATTTTGACCTCAATAATTAAATTCATAAAGATTTGAAATATGCTTAAAAAAAGTCTTTGAGCTTTCCGCATTCTAGAAAAAGTGGGGAAAAAGGTATTTCCAACAATCGTCCGAAAGCGGATCAAGTTTGACTTCCATAAAGAGAAATAGAGGATGTCTTCTTTCCTCTGGCAGCTCGAATACTAAGTATCTCCCAAAAGAGATTAATTAGGAGTAACTAAAGAAAAAAATTAATTGAGATCTTAGTTAACTTTATAATAAAAATGTTTAGATAAGACAATTATATGGATACATATTTAGACACCCCACATCACATGTCCCATAAAATTCCAACAGTGTAAACAAAGCATCACCCACTCTCAAAAGGCTACTGCAAGTGCCATGATCAGTGAAGCATCCACAATGAATTAACTTATAACCAATTCTTTGAATTATTGTTTTCCTCATGTTTTCAACTTTGTGGGGTCGGAGTTGAGAGATCGTAATAAAAAAGGAATATCATGTTTAATGCTTTTTATCTATTCAAATCCAATATATAGAGGTAAACAAAAACAGTAAATAGCACAATGATTAAAAGTAAATAAGTAGGATGTCATAATATGGTTCGAAGATTTATATGTAATCACCGAGATCAAATTAAACTAGGGAGAAAGAAAAAAAAAATCTCCATTAAAAATTTTAGAAAGTGAGATACTTCTCAATTATATTTTACCAGTCATTGGACTATTTAGGAAACTTATAAGTGTTGTTTTAACTTGTTTCATGAAGCCCGACGTGTAAGAACTAGTCGAGAGTTTAGCTTGTTTGCGGTGAAGTCAAACATAAAAATTAAGATGAAGAGAAGCTTGGAAAGTCAATGATGGCAAAAAGTGTCAAAACCTTTGTAGAGAATATCCTAAAGAGTATGGATGATGTTGGATCAAAAGAAGTGAGTACATAGTGGATTGGAAGATTTACATTGAATTTTGTAGAAAAACCAGCTTGTTTTATTGTTTTGGATGAAACTGCACATAGTGAAAAAGTTAAGGGCTTTGTTGTAAGTGGTTTAAATTAGAAGGACTTTGTTGGCGCTGAAAATGGATCCGTTTTTCCAAATTGAAGTTGAGTCCACTTTTCTTGTCGACACCGAGTCCACTTTTCCCGACAATGATAACATAATCGGCAGAGTACCAACGATAGCCGGATAGGTTCACGCGTGATGTTGTCTTGCCATCTATGGTCTCTAATTAGACTGCAATTTTTTACATAATTAGGTATTTACTACTTATCGTTATTCTTGATGAAATTAATCGATTCCTGTGGTCCATTTAACTTCGAAATGATGCTCTAAATATGTTGGCAAAGTCAATTTTAGCTATTATCTGACTAGATAAAAAAATGTCTCTGGGATTGTTAAACCCGCAAAATGTTTGATGTAATTTGGTGGAGTCCCGTTGTAGCTTGTTCTTCTTAGGGCTTTTGAGATTCAAGAAACTCATATTAAGTCTTTGTAAGATGTTGGGATGGTATATGGATATGGCACCCGAAGTGGCCAAATTTAGTGTTTTCTCCAAAACTAGAAGCTCATGTCTAGTTTCAAATCAATCAAATGAAGAAGTTAGTTTTCATACAAATATAGTAGTAAAAGCTTTATGCAATGAGACATTGTCATTTTTAAGACGGATCTAAAAGTCAATCTACCAAGTCAACTATCAAGCTTAGAATTCGATTTCACCGAAATCAAAATGGAAAGCCGCAATAATTTTTACAGCTACAATTTACATTTTCATCCGAAGTTTTAAAATGCAAAATGATAGGATTGGAGCGCAAGAAAGACTCGACGCTTTCGCAATCTTGACGGTTAGTGTAGATATCATTTTCATTGCTTTTTCCATTTACAGTATTTCTTCTTAGTTTTAAAAAGCCTTACTTTATTCTACCGTATTGGGTATTTTGAGTGAAAACCTAAATCATCCATCATCTCAAATTAGTTTCTTAGGATCGAAAATACCGAAACCTTTACATCAACCTAATTTACAACATTCAAATCAAATCGTAACATGACCGAGACTATAACATCAACCTAGTTTACAATATTTAAATCAAATCAAAACGTGACTCGAGACTATCATTGTTTCGATTACAAGTTTATAAATTCTATTTTCTCCGATTTTTATCTATTTTATGCATTTTCTTCTCGTTTTGGTCACTTGAACTTGTACTTCACTCGAAGTGTTGGGACGTTCACCATCAATAAGGACCCCGAAAAAAACTTAAAAATTCTCGAGATAGACAAAACAAAATTTATGCGGCTTGATCTTTCAAATCGTATTTATTTTTCTTCCAAGAATCTATATTTCATTTTTGCCAGAAAAAGGCTTAGGTATGTGGGTTAATCTGGGCATGAATCAAACTTATTATTACGAGGTAACTAATTACCTTTATTCTTGCATTAAATTAAACATCATGGCAATATTATACGTCATAAATTATTTTCAAAAAATAAAATATTATACATCTGAAATCGAATATCTACAAACCTATGCCTAGGTCTCATGCGGTCCGACTTCGCAAGGTTCGTCTAAGACCCGAAAACCTTGGAGGTATTGTCATGTGGAACGGATCCACATGTGGATGGATGGTCCGTCTTTCTATTGATAGAAAGAAAAACCTATATGCCCCCGAATACGAACATCCGTCGTGCACCATTCATACTTCTCTTGGGCTCTCGTAGGCCGTTCGAGGGTCGAGAGGCCCGATAGGGATATCGAGGCCCAACTCCAATGATTAGCTCAGATGGTCGAACGGATCGGCATATGCGCGTCCGAGTGAGATAGAAAATCCGACACTCGTCTTGAAACATGTCCCATATCATTTCCCCCTTTCTTGTAGAAAATTCTAAGATTTTGTGGGAAGAAATTATATTCATCTTGGACTTTCAAGACGCATGGGACCCGATATAGTCTAGAGCTTCTAGGCAAGATGATGTCGAGGATGTTCGAGTACTCGAACATCCAACTTTTGTCTTTGCTTGATGAAGCACCTGTTGATGAGAGTCTCTTAAGATGTGCTCAAGGATCTCAATCTTTGGTTTGATGTGGTCGAGAAACACGACAGCTTCTCGAGGTCCTTAAGGATCTATTAGGGACCTATTGCCCTCGAGCCGAGACTCGTGCTAGTCACGACCTCGTAGGGGTTGCCATTTTCTCGATTCCCGACCGAGTAGAGGCTGGCCGAGAGGAGCACACGCCTCTTTCCAATCGCCTCGAGCTTCAATTAAGGACTTTAAAACAGAATGGGGGTGAGAAGTATTTGAGCGTCTACGTGCCTCGGAGCTGGCCTCCAAGGCTCGCCACGAAGCCGAGCGACCTCGTGGTGGATCTCGAATCTAGAGAGGGAAGTGTTCCCACTTCTAGAGAGAGAAATTGCCCTTAAGTCTCGTATGTGTCTCTTACGTATAAAACTTGGTTATCTTGGGACATCCGAGAAGGGTCTTTATATAGGGGAGCCTTAGGGTTGACTTGGATCGTCGCTGCTATGAAAGTGACCTGTACAGTTGTGGGACCATAGGTCTCCTCGGCTTTGGGTGCATTCGGCCTCTTAAGGAGGGCGAGGCCGGCGGTGTCTACGATCCCGGTGCGCGTAGCCTCACAAAGGGGACAGAGCCGCTGCATGTACCTGGCCGATTCCTAAGCCGAGACACCTACGACTCGCACGGTCCAAATTACCTAAAAGCTCCCATGTCGTATCATTTGTCCCCTTTCTTGTAGGAGAGCGTACGGTCTCGTGGAAGAAATACTGCTCGTCGTGGGCTTTTATTGGACTCGTGGGTCTCGTTAAGCCTAGAGTCGTATCCTTCGTTCGTGGCGTCGGTTTGGCATAGGCCTTGGCCTTGCTCCGATTGAGTGTGCCCCCGAGCCTCTGTCGGCGTGAGGGTCTTTGTCTTCGGCTTCGGTCGACTTCTCTTGGGAAGGAGCCGGTCTTGAACTTCAAATTTTGAATTTTGCCTTGTCAATTCTGAGAGGAAGGATGTCCGTCTTCTCGATGACGGTAAAGCCATCCGCAGCTTTTAGCTTGTTGCAGTTGGGCATTAATTCGAAGTGAGAGTGAGGAAGATTCCTTGGAAAAAGGGATCGTATCTTAGCACGCTAAATTGACGTGTCGTCTGTTCAGCTTCGAGACGTCTTTTCGCCCTCGGACTTTTAGGAACGTGCCGCTTGGATATCTCATGCGTATAGCCCTTTCTATAAATAGCCCTCTTTCTTCCATCCTCTTTTTACTTTTAAAAATTTCCCAATCGAGCTCTGCCGAAATTTCTTCTGAATCTGCTCGGCCGAGATCGATCTTCGTTCCTTCTTTAATTACCCCTTTTCTAGAATGCAATTAGTCTAGAAAGGGGGTAATAAAAGAAGGAAGTCAATTTCATCATTTCGATTATTCTTCTACCGCAATTATGTCTTCTAGCAAGCAATCTTCCAAGAAATCGGGCTCTTCTTCCTATCAGGGACGACCAAAGTCACTACCAACCGGAGACCACCAGGCCAAGTGCCTTCTCATATAGATCTGGACATTCTAGATGATTTCACCATGGAGGAGTATCGGAGGTCGTTGCTGTACTCGCGGGGCTTGGGGCCACAAGCCCGGTCGCGTGGTAAGGTGCCGATAAGCAAGAGGAAAGCGCCTCTCTCCGTAGATGTAATGATAGGTACTCGAGAGAGGATCGAGTAACTTGCCCCAATTTAGAGTTCCCGAAGAGGGATTTTCCAATCTCCCTGCAAACCGAGCTGAGTCCGAGGACAACAAAGCCGAGGATGATGATTTTGGCGACAAGTGTGACGAATACGGAGCAGCGGAGTGCATCGTGTCGAGGATGATGAGGGAGTCGAGGTGTCCGAAGGGACCAATGTGAAGATGATGCCGGCGGAAATCGGGAAGACGCTCATACTTAAATGAAACCCAAGTTACTCTGTCACCCTCACCGATTTGAATTTTGGTTCCTCTCATAAGTGGTTCTTCAATGTTTACGAGGACTCGGACCCAAACGAACCTACACCAGAGCTCTATCTCCTCTTGCCAAATCCTTTTCCATGAATACTCCCAATCTCGTTTGCAATTACTTATGCGCATAGAGGGTTTCTAGCCTCGAGAGGAAGATTGTGTAATTGAACCCAAAACGCCCGATGGATAAAAGGAGTAACTTCTAGAGTGGATTGAGGATCAAGTTGTCGAAGAAGGAGCAAGTGACTCGCTCGAGGCACCAAGGTCCGAAGCTAAACCCTTGTTCTTGTCTTTGATTAGAGCACCAACTCCTCATGAGATCCAACCACTTCATGTCCGGATCCTCCTTCCGAGCCTACCGAAGGCTGGCCTCGGGGATCTCGCTCATCGTTATTCAACTCGGCTTTAGGAATATACACATCCTACACCCCTTGACGATACTTCCTCGTGTAGATCCAAGCATAATTGTAAGTCCCAGTTAGAATGGCAAAGATATTTCACTCCGTGGCCTCTTCGGCCTTTCCCGGATGGGAGGAAGAAGCACTGAAGTGATGGGACGCTTTTAGAAAGGACAGCCAACCTATGTCCTCAAGGTTCTCGGGTTCTCGCGCTTTCCTCACACTCTTCACCCCGGCGTGGCAAAGTCTTGGGCGGCTCGCCCATATTCGGCTTCCATTGACTTTGAAAGACTTTGTGGAAAGCCCCAACGTCGACTCTATGACATCGAGCCTCAAAAGTATTATCAAGCCGTGGCAACGACCGATAAACATCTGCGTGAATGATGCCGTAAGAATTCATCGAGCCATATTAAACTTCGAGATCGGGAACAATCGACCATTCCGCAAAGCCGATTCCAACAGAGGCATCCCCTGGACCAACACCATAGTCATTCCCTCAGGTAGAGGCTTTGAGGAACCTATATCCTCCATTTGCCGAAGTCGTATAGCCTAAGCCAACCATTCGATGCCTGCTCGGTTCCTCATCATGCGACTCACGATCGAACGTATCGGACCAGGACCATGTCATCAACGTCTTCGATTTTAGGGGTCACTAGCCGATGAAACCGACTCAGGATCGGAATCACGCAAATATGACTTTTCGACATAGTCAAGGCCAACCAGAGTTTATAATCCGTGGGGGGATGACATTTAGGGATCTCAAAAGTACATGGCATGCCTTCTCATGACCTTTTATATTCTACTTTATTTACGTCTTCCTCTATGACCTAATTGATTCCCCTTTTAATCATAATTTTTCTTCCATGGATACAGCCTTCAAAGGTGTATGGCTTCTACTTCTGCGATTTGGGACTTAGTTCGATTTCCTTTCCAAATAAAGGGTGGCGTCGGTGTGGTTGTAGCTCTTAACGTCGGCGCCTTATTGAATGCTCTTGTCGAGTCTTCTTTTGATTAGATGGGGCGTCGGCTTTATCTTGTCGGAGCGACATCTTAACCCTTTTGCTTTTATAGGCCTTAATACTGCCTTATTAGAAAGAGCGTCGGTGTGGGCATACCTCTTTAGCGATATCTTGCCCTTTCTCCTTTTGTAGGTCTTAGTTTCTCTTTTATTGTCCTAACAAAAAGAGCGTCGGTGTGGGCGTACCTCTTTGCCGACGTCTATTGTGGGGTTGGGCGTACCTCTTGACCAGCTTTGTTTCTAGACTTTGGGAAACTTTGCTTGTTGGAGAAGAATGTATCATCGATTTGGCTCTTGGGCTCTTAGTCGTGATTTTATTCTTTTGAAGGTTGGAATCTTGGCCTAGTATAAGGAAGCGTTGGTGTGGCCGTAGCTCTTAACTTGCGGCTTGACCTTTTCATTTTAGGACTTATCAGATTTTTCCATGTAGAAGGAAGTGTTCGGGGTCGGCTTAAGCTCTTAACGATATCTTGACCTTTTTCCCTTGGGACTCCGATTTCTAATTCCGCCCAAACAAAGAGAGGCGCCGGGTGGGCGTACCTCTTAACCGGCGACTTATACGTAGTTGTTTTCTATAGGCGTAGTAAAGATATCGTTTTGGCACGAAAAGGATTGTCGGGGTGGACTTGGCTCTTAACCGACGCTTAGCGTTGGGGTGGGCTTCCCTCTTAACCAGCGTCTAGATCCTTTTTGTCATGTGCTTTCCAATCGAAAGGATTGTCGGGGTGGGCGTACCTCTTAACCGACGCCTAGTGTTGGGGTGGGCGTACCTCTTAACCACGCTATATAGATCCTTTACGGATTGAACCCTTCGGACCCGAGGTGACGTCGGGGTGGACTTGGCTCTTAACCGACGCTAGCGTTGGGGTGGGCTTACCTCTTAACCAATCACTATATTCTTGGGGTTCGAAAGTTACTTTTTGCATTGCCTTGACAACGGGAGGCACCGGGGTGGGCGTACCTCTTAACCGGCGACTTAGACCTATTAATGTCTCGGTCGCAACCGCTCTTTTGCTTATAATCGAGGTCGACCAAGTGAAAAAGGTCGAAACAGTGAGTGATCAATTCACACATTCGGTCCGTTTCATTCGGCCTCTCAGTTTAGCATAGCGTTTGTGCCGAGGCGAGGACTAAAATGGTCACGGGCCCATGCCCATTAAAGTACCCATTTGGCCTGGACTTATATGCTTTATAGGCAAGTAGGATAACCAATCGGGTGGACGCGGCCTCGCTCCATGGCGGATTTC
This sequence comes from Oxalis stricta, assembly GCA_024708375.1. Lineage (NCBI taxonomy): Eukaryota > Viridiplantae > Streptophyta > Magnoliopsida > Oxalidales > Oxalidaceae > Oxalis > Oxalis stricta. The sequence continues at coordinate 9,327 of JANIEQ010001541.1, read as the reverse complement.
GGCTAAGATCTGGCCTATGTCTATGTTCACCGAGAATCCTTCCAGTCTTCCTTAAGCATATTTAACCGTCGGGACAAGTGCGGGGTGGAGGCCGAGCGGACTAAGACTCGAGGGTCTATGTTCATCCTTAGCTCGGGGTTCCACCGCGTCTTTATGAATTTTTACATATGTCGAATGATGCCGCTCATGGGACTTACACATAGTTCATAGATAAGTTTTATGCCTCAGAAGGGCTTACAAAATACGCGCGCAGGGCCGAATAAAACTACTTTGAGGTGAACCTCATTAGATAAAGTTTGTCATTGCGAGCCGGGGATATTTCCGCGCCGAGCTAGACTGCCAAAAGTGCTGAGTATCGATCATCAGCAGAGCCGGGACGAGGTCGGCTTCTTCCAGAGAGCCGTGATTGTTCCCGATACCCGTTTCAAGGCACGAATGGCTTTGGCCACATAACTTGGTGTGGACTTTGCTTCCTCCGTCTTCTCTTTGGCTGGGATGCCAATTTCCAGTGCCATGGCTCCGAAAGGGAGAACTGGAGTGTGAGGCTCCATCCTGACGTCGTTATAGCCGACGAGAGCATCTTTAGGGCGGTTTCGCTTGCGGCGAAGGAAGTTAACTGGGCCGATGAGAACGGCATGTGCCTTTGGGCTGGTTCGGCCTTACATTCCAAGTGGTGGCGAGCACATAGTCCGAAGCTTTGAGAGACTTATACTTTTTTTGTTTAGGAGGCTTGTTAGATGTCTCACCTTGTTCTAGGTTCGGAGATGGAAGCAGCTCCAAGCAACTCGGTCAAGTCCTTTTCTTGGACGGACTCTATTATGTCAGAGTTGCACCTTTCTGGCCTCGGCTTGAGCACTACGTACGGTGCCTATGCCCCTCGGTTGGGAATTTGAACGCATGGTAAGAGAAATGAGGCGACGCCGGAGAAGGCGGCTATACCGCTTACGCTAAGGATGGCGTTGTAGTCGGTTGGGCCGTCTATGACTCAACCAGTTGATGATCTAGAGTGATTTGCAGCTCTCCTTCTCCCAGTATGACTCGGGAGTTTGATCTGTCGCTCTTAATCGGGATTCTGATCTTGTTGACGGCAAAGATTGGTCCAGGTGATGGGACAAGATGGGCATCATCGAAACCCATCTCTTTAAAGACATGGTAGTACAAAATATCAATCGAAGCTACCGTCGTCTATCGAAACTCGGCCTACCGTGTTGTTGGCGATGATCATCTTGATGACTAAGGGATCGGTGTGAGGATATTGGATCCCGACCAGTTCTTCTTCAGAGAAGCTGATTATCGTGCCCCCGTGTTGGGCGTCATGCGCCTGGCGGGGCTATGGCCATGGACATTATCTATTCGGCTTCTCGCTTGGCCTTCTTCCTTGCATTCTTACTCTTGCTAGTTTCTTCTCCACCGAAGATCATATGTATCACACCTCCACCTCGCCGGCATTGGGGGAGCCGAGGGTGGAGTTCTATCACGCCTGTCTCGCCTTTTTGGCATCATGATTGTAGTTTCCTCGCGTGCGTACCCCTTGGTTCCTTCGATCGGCATTTTGCCTATCGTCATCGGTTTTCTTGACATAGTTGCTCAACTTTCCTCTTTGCAGATGAGGAACTCGATCTCATCTTTCAATTGCTTGCAATCTTCGATGGTGTGACCATAATCTTTATGGAAATCACAATATTGGTCGTTGTTTACGCGAATCGCGTCCGACCTCATGGGCTTGGGGTACCTGATGACCGTAGGGTCGGATTTTTCGATAGCCATTAGAACACGGCTTCGAGTGGTATTCAGAGGGGGCATGATTGACGGCTGCCTTGGTCGTGGTCATCACGACTTCTCTTGACGTGATCTTGCTTCTCTATAGGACGTCTCTACCCTCATTTCTTCGCCGACTATGTCGGCTAACCTTCCGTCATGGAGAGTTGGTTGCCTCTTTGTTAGCCGAGCTTGCAGAGACCTGCTAGTGGTCCCATTGATGAAGGCCGGACCTTGCAAAGACGATGTTGACGGCTTCGCCTATCGCGTTGCATTCATTCTGGAAGCGGTGGAAGTACTCCCGTAGGGTTTCCTCTTTCTTTTGCACGCATTTCGATATGGTCACTGATTCTTATCCTGGACTTGTCCCCCTACAGAATCTGTTGACGAACGAGGCAGCCAGTTCGGCAAAACAGGATATTGAAGCTGGTGGTAACATTCGGAACCACACTTGTGCGACCCCTTCGAGCGTTATAGGAAAAGCTCGGCATCGGATAGGATCCGGTACGGCATGGAGATTCATAGCGGAATCAAATGTCATCACATGAGTCTGTTGGGTCGCCTTCTCCGTTGAATTTCTTTAGATTCGGCATCTGCCATTTTGCTAGAGGAGGTTCATCCATTATCCTCTCACACAAACGGAGAAGGAGTCGTGACGTAGTTAGGCACGGCTCCGCCTATTCTTCCATAGGCTGAGGGGCTGAGGGATTTGGGCACCGTTCCCGACATATGCCTGGGGTACGGCCTAATAGTAATCATAATGGCACTGGCGGTTGTCCCATTTGTTGTTGTGGATTACCCATTTGAGGGTTTACTCCCAACTCGTTGAGCAATCTTGATTTGGCGCGTCTTGGATGGTACTCGGCGTTATGCACGACCATATTAATGGGTACGAGCGGCAGCATTTGGCCATTACGTGCCCGAAGTCGGCGCTGCACTTCGATTCAATCATCCGACTGACGCGTGTCGACTCGGTGAGAGTGGCCGATAGATCCTTCGGCTCGGTCTCATGCTGCTTCGCCGCCTCGATAGCTATCTTCCAGGAGATGCGGAGAACGGCTCTCGGCTTCTTGAGCCAGGTATGTCCCATAATTACGAGGATCATCAAGAATGTTGTTTTGACGGCTCACGGCTCCTAGCATTCAACCTTTCTCTCAGGTTTTGGGCGTAACGGATGCGTCCATAGGCATCATGGTTGGAAGGTAGATTCTTCCCCTTCTCTCTACGCTCGCGTAAGTGAGTCACGCAAGTCGGTCACGGGACGGACTCGGCCGCGTGCATTGCGATTCGTCATTGAATCTCAGAGGTCTCTTTCAGGCTGATGAGAGCGAGCCCGAGGACGAGATGGATCTCCACTCGAGGATGACACGGTCGATCGTAGCGCGGTTTTCTCCTTCTTCAGGAGGAGCGTGCTGTGAAGCTTGAGCGCTTGCATTCACAGTCACAGGGACATTTCCTGAAGAGTGACTGGAAGATTGACCTAGTTCCCGATTTGAGACTTCCGGGATAGGGTTGGCGGTATGTTCAAGGTCAGCCCCTTCTAAGGAGAAAGGCTGGTCCTGGTGGATGACCATGTCGATGCGGCGGGTCGTTCGGCGGCGACGACCTTCTCCCCCGCAGTCTTGATCATGCTCGGCGTCGGCATCATTGCCAGCCCGAGCGGTTGCTGATCCTGGTACGCATACTTTGCAAGAGTGGTAGGAGCAGGTTAGGTAAGCTTGTGAAAGAAGTTACCCGAAAAGGCAACCGTAGCTTTGAACCTGGAAAACTCGATGAAGACTAGATGCAGAAAAAGGTAACTTTGTAGTCACGTAGTCAGCGCCAATGTTTCGACTTGGTCTGAAACGTAGTAGAGGTGAGGAGCACGCGCCTCTTTCCGATTAGTCTTCGAGCTTCGATTAAGGACTTAGAACATAATGGGGGTGAGAAGTATTTGAGCATCTACGGCCTAGGAGCGGCCTACAAGGCTCGCCAGAAGCCGAGAGGCCTCGTGGTGGATCTCAAGTCTAGATGAGGGAAGTGTCCACTTCTAGAGAGAGTAATGCCCTAAGTCTCGTGTGTGTCTCTTACAGATAAATCTTGGTTATCTTGGACATCTGAGAAGGGTCTTTATATAGGGGAGACCTTTAGGGTTGACTTGGACTGTCGGTGTTGTGAAAGCGACCTGTACAATTGTGGGGCCGTAGGTCTCCTCGGCTTTGGGCGCATTCGGCCTCTTGAGGAGGGCGAGGCCGACGGCGTGTCCGCCGTGCCTCCGGGCCGCGTAGCCTCACAAAGGGGACCAGTGACGCATGTACCGGACAATCCTAAGCGGCAGACACTTCACGGCGGCATGGTGCTAGAATTACCCGAAAAGCCCCATCTGCGTATCAAATGCCAAGGGGAGTAGCGTGCCAAATACGGTATAACAATAATCAAAGACTTCCAAGCGGTTGGCAAATTGTCACCAATACTGGGTGCGAATAATCGACATTCTGAATACAGTCGTCCGATGGCAATGTGGTCATCGTAAGCCATGTTAAATGGCGAAGTGGACATGGAAGTTTTTCTAAGAGACGATTATTGAACCCGAAAGGACTTGGCTCAAATCGAAAAGGTTCCCAGTCGGTTTATCTATGCCGTTATGGATTCAAATCCTCGTGGAAACGCGAGGATGTGATACTTGGCTAGATTCATGATCCTTCGTTTTCTAAGTGTAGTACGCATGGTGCTTTAGGGCTTACTATTACCGAGGGCTTCACTCTTTTCTTTCCATTCTTCTTTTGGAAATCACAATCGGACTCTTTTGCAAATTTTTCTCTCTCTCTTTGCTTTCCACGAGCTTGGCAATCATCTTCTCGAGCTTTGCTATGTCATTATCCAAGATGTCCCAATATCCTCTTCGAGACTTGATGAGAGGAGTCCATAAACCCATTTGGATCATACAAGAGAGTCCATTTCTTCGATTCTCGACTCAACATGTCATTTAGAAACCAACATGAGCATAAAGATAGACATTCGCCTCATGCTTCGGGATGATCAATTGTTAACCGTCATGAATAAAAGAAGTCAAACTGTGTCAACGTCGACCGACGCAATTATCCTACTTCGCCACCATCTCAGCACTTGGCGCTCCAACGGAGAGATGAAGAAAGTGGGTGCGCCCTCCGCAAGCCATCGTGAGAGAGGTCACGATGGAGGAACATCTCCTTTAGAAGACATATGACTGTCCAGTCGTAACCTGAGAAAAACAGAACTGGATCGATGGCGAAGTGACTCGTCATTCAGTGGCCAGCAGTTTGGCCAAAAAGCAGCAGAAGAACAAAGTAGATCCGAAACTATAGTAGGAAGCAAGGATACCAAAGCAAGTGTTTTTGTGAAGGAACAACTAAATGAAGACCTACACCCTAGATTTCAGTGATGAACGAAGTGAATAAAGTGTTTGAGAGTCATTTTGTAAAGAGAAAACAAAAACTTAATGGCTCTCTTAGAAGAATGTTTGATGTTGGAGATAAGAGAGTAAAAAGAGATCATTTTCTGGACCTAGCGGACATTTTAGGTCTCAGCAGAATCCGCACGGAGTTTCTTACCCTAAGGATTGATAAAGAAATGAAAATAGACTTCTTTAGAAACACACATGGGAAAATAATCAAGTGATTTGGATGAGGAAAGAGAGAAATATAGAGATTTTAATGCGAAGTAAAGAAGGATACTGGAAAGAAAGATTTTTAAAGAAAATAAGGGAAAGAAAGAAAAACGGCAAGACACTCTCCCCAGAGTTGCCCTAATTGAAGTATCACAACAACTCTAAGAAGTGATTTTTGCATGACATTGATACTATCCATAATGGAAGTAAACTTTCATTTATATATATATAGCAGAAATGTTAGTCACATGACTAACTTAAGAAGTCAAAACATACTCTAAATAGTCAAGGGAAGAAAATACAATAAATATTAAAGTCTAATGACTAATCCAACCCAACAAGCAAATTACGGATGATTACTAAATAGCAGTTTAGTCCCTACTAAGTACGAGTTTATTACAAACAAGTCAAATGCAAATAAAAGAGTGGAGAGCACTTAAGAGAATACTTAGCCACTTTCTTCAAATTTCTTCACGGCATGGTTCAATTGTTCCAGAGCGGTGCTCCGACAAGGGTTTCGGGAGGATTCCATTGACCAAATGGAGGCAAAAGCGTTGACTTTCATCTTCCTTTTGTTCTTGATGATCGAAGCCCTAGAGAAGGTTCTAGGAGAGATGTCTCGCCATCATAGACATTTTTTCCTTTTGAAAGGGGATGAAAGGAAAGTCTAAAGAAACTTGGAGAAGACACGGATTTCCTCCAACTCCATTTAATCACTATTGGCGGTTATAGATTCGTACATCCAATTTCCATCGATGATATTTCCTCGATCTCATTAGAAAAATGCATTCTTGGCACCATTGGAAATAAGACACATCGTGAGATTCACTTTGAGCACTTTGGTTTGTCCTATTTACAATCAATTTAGCACCTAAGTATGATTTTTGCAAGTTGGAGACCTGACGATTTGACCAAATCAATTACATTGAACTAGTTTGATTTTGTTTGTAATTCATGGTACGCAACTTATCTTTTGGGCTTTACATTTCCAAGTTTTAAGACTCTTTTTGAGTGTGGTTTTTACTTTAATTAAGTTTAACAATAAATAATTGTAACCGGTGGGAATTTATAAAGAGCTTAGAATATCAAGCCATTAGCTCCTTATATATCGGTTTCTATTGAATAAAATGGCAGAAATTTGTTCTGAAGGAAAAACAAAGGGATTTTATAACTAGTTGTCGAGAAAAACTCAAAATATATCCGAGTTTGTGTGTTTGCCTGAAAACACTCGTAAGTTTATCGATTAAATCTGAAAATCGTCACCTTTTACATCCGTCCAACTTGACCCCGTCTCAGCTAAAACGTAGATTTCTCTCTCAATTAAATTTTGATTGGCCTGATTCAAAAACCAAGTTAAATTAGACATCCATGGATACATCTTTGCTTTTGATTTTACTCAATTCATAGTAGAATTGCACCCGTCCTGTTGTCCGTTCCAATTCGAGCTTTGTTTTCTGCCCGGCAGGTTTTACTAGTTTTGCTTGTTTTCTCTTCTCCGATTTAAATTCGGCCAACTTCCACTTCGATCAGCTACAGTCGGGTGTCGGAGCCTCCCTTAGATCAAGGAGACAACAAGCTTCCCGATCTTTGCCATGGACATCTACCTAGAAGAGATTAGATCTGGAGGAAGTCTTAGTCCACCGTATGAAGATATTGCTAACATGTCTATTGGGAAAACGGTTGGGAAAAGGAAGCTAGGATAAGGGAGTACAAGTGAATTTATTCATAGATTTTAATTCAAAGAACTTCTCAAGGTGAATGCGAAAGAGAAATCAAAAGATTTCTTCTACTTCGAGGTAAGAGTTGACCGAACTCCTTTCCATTGATCACATGAAGAGGCATAAACCAATCCCGTGTCCCCATCTACTCTTAGTGTTGTTCCTATTGCAAATGTGACTGAGCCTACACACGATCTCCTTGACGATAAAAAGAGCAAAAAGGAAGTACATTTGTTTAATAACTCTCTTTTGTCGAGAAGGAACCTTCGGATGATTGTTTGAAACTTGTGTGTGATTATGCTAAAGAAGTTATTGATAATGCTCATGATGTTAGTGTTGTTGATAAAAATGCTCGTATGGATGATCTTGCCAGATGATTCCTCTTGTTTTGATAATGTTATTAGGAAAAATTAAAAATCAAGTTGAGTCTTTGGTTGATTCATTTTTTGTGGATGTTGTTAAAAAGAGATGATACAAATAATGATGGGCTTGTTAGTGCTTTAAATATGGATCATGCAATTTCTTGTCTTGGTGGCATTCATTCCGCGAACCTATCTTTCCATGATGATGTTATCGAGCATTAAAGAAGGGGAGGCATTTATCCTCCGACCTCGACATGAATCTTCCTAGTGCGACAACCCAACCAATGAGGTGCTTGACTTCTTTAATATCGAAGTTAGTTGAACCATATCTATGATCGCTTGGATCTTGTCGAGTTGACCTCGAGCCCTCTTTAGAACACCATCGGTCCGAGGAATTTGGCGAGAATGAAACACCGAACACGCATTTTGTCGGGTTCAACTTCATTTAGTAGCGACAAAGTACCTCAAAACATTCGATAAGTCTAGATCGTAATCCTTCTTGCGGATCCTTTTGACTAACATGCCATCTTACCTAGACTTCCATGTTTCGCCCGATCCGGGCCTTGAAAATTCTGTTGACGAGATGTTGATATGTAGACCCGACATTATTTTGTCCAAAAGGCATCACAAAATAACAATAGAGGCCCTGGTCGATGACGAACGAGACCTTCAGGATGTCCTCCAATATACAGGAAGATTTGGTTTGTATCCCGAAAAGACGTCCATGAAGTGCGAGACAATTCATAGCCCGCCGATGGCGTCGATAAGAAGATTGATCACAGGTAAGGGAAGTGATCCTTCGGGCATGTTGGTTCGGATCGTCGAAAGTCTATACATATCTTTCATTTTCCATTGCTCTTTTTGACCATCATATGGTTCGAGAGCCACTACGGAAATTTAATTTTGTCGATGAATCCGGCACAGAGTAGTTTATCAGACTTCTTGGTCGATAGCCTTTTGATGGTCGGTGGCATAAGCATGCTTCTTTTGCTTGACCGGATTCCTATTAGGGTCCAGACTCAAGCGGTGGACAATGACGCTCGGGTCAATGCACGGCATGTCGTCTACCGACCATGCGAAGACATTGACGTTTGCTTATAAAAACTCGACAATCCCGTCATGGATCTCTCCCTTCGGCTCTAATCTAATGTAGGTCACCTTGGTAGGGATCACTCGAGTCTAGCTAGAGGGTGACAACTCCACGATCGGTTCGACTTGGGGAGTTGTAAAATCGTCTCGAGCGTCGAAATACCCGGTCATAGTATGGACCGTCGATAACAAGCCAATCAAGCATTTCGAGGCTCGACTAACATCAAAGGTCTCAAGGTGACGGAGAGGATGATGCGACCACAAGCTGAGATTTCTATACGACAGCTGCATAGATCGATGCTATGACAATTGAGAGATGGGTTTCTTGGAACCCTATTTTCTTAAACAACTCATAATAAAAGTATATCGACCGAGCTCCCATCGTCGACCAAAACCCGATCTCGACCAAGGTGTTTTCAACTTGCCATTTCGATGATCAACGGGTCACTAGGAGGGGTCTTTACATCTTTTAAGTCGTCATTAGAGATGATAGAGTGGGAGCCGCATCACGTATTAGGGTGTATTTCGCCGGGAGAAGTACGAATGGACATGACTTCTCTCATGTGGTTCTTTCGAGCTACGGTGATGTCGAGGTCCTCTACCTACCTAAGATCGTATTTATGGAACCTCGAGAGAGATAAGGAGCGCCCTAAAATGGGAGAGGAGTCCGCACATTCACACGGGCCGAGGTCGGCAGACCATCACGGAAGAGGACGTGGAGCCTAGACACGGTCACCATGGCTTACGAGTGGCGGATCAAGAGTCCATCTCGGGG
>JANIEQ010001540.1:0-18104 GCA_024708375.1 Oxalis stricta | reverse complement strand
TGTCAAAATTCATCACATAGATGAAAAATCAAGCAAACTGCACTGACGAGCAGCATTGACAGACAAAACTATCAAATTAAGAAAACCACATGAAAAGACACAAGGATCACCTTCCATCACCAGACGCCACGATCCTCATCTCAGGTCAAGTTGACCAATCTGCAAGTCAATAATCCGACGGATAAAACCCAAACTTTCAAGACAAAATTTCATGATAAGCTTCAGACTAGCACAGTCCTGATTGGTCAAATGAGGCGATCCACTCCATCGGTGGTTTGCAATAACAAAGGGCAAGGGATGTTGCTCCTGCTCATAGATTTGAGATAATAGAGAGGTCACAGGCCGAGGATGATGGCCACCTGACAAGAAGTGGGAGAACGAACGGATCAATGCTGGAACAGATCAATGGTTGTTTCGGTTGACGGCAATGCAAAGGTAGTCTCGGATATATATAGGCTCAGCCGCTACCCTAGTAGGGGGGGGGGTTCCGTGATAGCGTCTTGGTGGTAATGTAGGAGGAGAAATGAAAAAGGACTGATTTGAAAAGCTTTATTGATTTATATCTTGAAGAAAACCGTTTTATTTTACCTCGATTTCTGTTATTTTGACATAAATAATGTATTACGATATGACGGTTTGGGTACACCGCTTTACAGTTAAATAAAAAAAGTCAAAATAAGATCAAATGTTGACTCGAAGTGGAAGTACGGACACACGAAATTGCGGATCATGGACGCTATTACGTTTTAAAATCAATCACAAAACGTTTTGACTCTCACTTCTTCGAGCGTATAAGTAGACTTTTACGGAGTTTAATTCGACGTGTAGAATTGGTATGAATTACTCACGGCGCTCTTACTTTTAATCGCGGATGAAATTAATTATCTAGTTTAACTCTCTATTTAAAAATATTGATGAGCAATATATCTTTAAAAATTACGATTTTTTCATTTTACTTCCACAAATTTTTGAAAATTAATATTATTTTCAATTCTATTAGTAGAAAATTTCATTCCTTTGATCGCTTCTTACCGCTTTTGAGCAATCCATCATCCATTCTTAAATAGGATCTCGAAATACCTTGCTTTAGCATATAGTTAAAATTTCATTACCATCTGAGGTTAGTTATACAAATTTGATCGAGTTTTTATGTTTTCGTTTTAAGAAATTTATTTAGATTTTTATTGTAGTTTTTGTACGTGTTTTTTCTTAACCTTGATTCTGAAATTTTTATTGTTAAATTATCTGATTCAATTAATTAAATATTTTTTCATAAAAAATTAAAAGTTTAATTTTAAAAAGAACTGATTTCTGGATGAGTATCTTTGTGTTACAAATTAATAAAAAAACAATTCATTATGGAATAAACTTATTTTTCTGAACGATATTTGCATATATCGAGCACAGAATTTATTCTTTTAAAACCTTCTAACGTGGGTGCTCTCTCAAAACAAATGATTAAGGAACGTGGATGCCTCGATTGGACTTTTATAAAATAAAACCAGAAAATACTTTAATATATCGATCAGGAAGCAATAAGAAGGTAAAATATATGCTGTAATACAGGAAAATACATTAATTAGTTATTAGTAATAATTTATGTCGCTTTTAGTACAGGTATAATTCACATTCTATGTAAGAATGAGTGAACTAATTACCTCCTTATAAATTTTTTCTTTTAAATTCATACTGATTTCATTCAACTAGTCATAATTGACACCACGATACAAGGAGAAAGACAATGGCCCTTGCTCATTTTTCTTAGAATTAACAATCCAATAAACAATACGATTATATCTTTTTTACTTAGATAATTATGTCAATATCAATCGATGTATGTGTAGAAAACATGTAGCTTTGTACCATAAATTCACTTATATCCGTTTTCTAGCTTAACTTTCAAAATTAACTTGTTCTTGGATCTCAAAACTTTGACCTTCAAAACTATACTATGATTAAAAGAATCCTAAAAACGTTCACCTTGTCGACCAATGCATATGTATCATAGAATATTTAAGCTTGAAAGATATATTTAATATAAATTAAAGACACCATGTGTAGTATAATATATATTTTGTAGTTAATCAAGATAGTAATTTAATGGTTAGATTGCACAAATTTAAGAAATTTAAGGATTCAACTATTAGAGAGTCAACATCGAGAATTTGGGATAGATATTTTTAGAAATATGATGCGTTCTATATATACTCGTAACGTTTAATTAATAGTACTTTCTTTAATAAAGAGTGAGAGTAAAATTTCACTATCAACTTTATGAGAATAGCCCAGTGTATTGGTAGTTGCCACCGACGTCAAATAAGAAGACGAGTTGCGAGTCGCGCAAAGCATACTAATTTGTAACTATTAAAAAAAAATTCCACTATCTACAATTAATTAAATAGAAGGAAAACTAATGATCCAACAAGCTTTTAGGAAGTTTTAGGAAATGAGAACATTGGGTTAGCCTAACACGTTATTTATAAATATGCAAATGAAATGTTGAGTCATTTAATTAATTAGTAATTATGAGAATTATTCAATTTCTAATTCAATTGCCACACATACAAAATGCTATACGTATCAACATTTTATTTGCATACTTATATAATGACGTTTTTAGACTAAATCAATTAAGAATATTATTAATTAGTGAGGTATAGTATATATATAGCAATATTATTCAAAAAGAATTTAAACAGGAAAATAGAAAGTGAAATTCTGACTGATCACATGTGTTGGACTTGATGGACTGCAACTAACACAAATTAACTCCCAATTACTTACCCTATCTCACAAAAACATGCATGTTTATAAAACAACCAGTCCAAGTCAAAATACATACATATATATATACATATATGTATATATACACACTGATGCATAACCAATAAACTCTGAAATTTTTTTATTGATCAGAAACAGATATATTTTCTATCTAAAAACCCCACCACTTAATTAAATATTTCAACTTTGTTCAAGTACTAGATATAGATTTTTCAACATTGACTGTATGGAACACAGTGTTCTGTTTCTGTCAATATTAATTTTCCTATAAAGAACAATCGACCCCTCTAGAATTCCTCTTCTTCTCCTTCTTCCTTGACCATACTTTCGTAAATTGATAGTTCTCGGTGAAACTCAAACCTACATATATACATATATATATATATAAAAAAGCATGAGGAAGAAGAAGACTGAAGTGGGAAAGAAGATCAACATATGGTTAAAATTAATATTAACAAAGAGAGCTTAGTCTAGACAAGAAGATCAAAACTGATTGATTATGTTACAAAGCATGGAGCTCGTTCTTGGAGATCAATTCCTAAGGCTGCAGGTATATTTAATATATGTGTGATATCGATCATTTGATCATCTCCTTTTTTAAAACTATTGTATATAACTAATTGAGTTTGATCAGTTGACCAATATTGAGAAATGTTACTTTTGAGGCTTGTTAATGTTAAATTTAAGTATTAATTATTTTTAATTATATATGTTAGGGTTGCTTAGATGTGGCAAGAGTTGTCGTCTGAGATGGATTAATTATTTGAGGCCGGACATTAAACGAGGTAACTTTTGGAGAAGATGAAGAAGATCTCATCATCAGGCTTCATCGTGCTACTTGGAAATAGGTATGTATAGTTTTGATTATAACTCGAAACGAGCTAATAATTTTTGAATAACTTCAATGATATGTATAATTATGATCATCAGTCGGAATAGTTCGTGGATTCCAAAAACAGGAAACCATTTTTTTGTTTTGAAAAATATACTACACTCAAATCTAAAATAGATGCAAATACAATATAAAATTATAGGACGGAAGAATATAATTATGCATAATTAATTTTGCTACAAACTATCTATTCTAAGTTTCACAAAACCCTAATATTGGTTTTTTATTTTCTCTTAATCTGATTCCTCTATGGAAATACTTACTAGTAATTAACTATAATTACCTTATTGTAATATTTAGGTGGTCGATAATAGCAAGAAGATTGCCCGGACGAACGGACAATGAGGTTAAGAACTACTGGAATTCTCACATAAAGAATAATCTGATTAAGAAAGGGATCGATCCAAATAATCGCAAGGACTTAATTAAGTGGACCGTAATCGGTGGAGGAGAAGACCGAACATTAGGGCACAAGACAATCCAGTGTCCATAATGATGAAGATGGTGATGATTTCCAGAAACTCTTCAGAGTGGCGCCATTAATATCAGCAATAATGCGTTACTTTTCCAGACTTAAACCTCGAATTAACTCTAAGCAACCGTATCATTAGTATTAATCCTGATCCAACAACTCGAGGATGATCAAGCCAAGAAGAAACAATTACAAGAGTCGCTTCGATTCGCGCTTAAAAGGTAGAGTCGAAATTGATATGGGAAGTAATAACAATGATCACCTCTCAGGATTTCTTCTCTTTGTGTGATGATTAATGAATATATATTCGTGTTATACATGTTTATAATATGTATGATCGATCGGTCATAAACTAATTGGTATCTTAAGCATATGGAAATTGTATGTTTATGTTGATTAGAACTCGAGATCCATGTAGTATGTACTAGTAGGAAAGTTTTAATATGTGGCAAAGAAAGCTGTTCTTATTGTTTAGGTTTCAGTATATTAGTATATAGAAGTGTAATAATGCCATATCCAAAAGAAGATATATGTAACTTAATTCGAAATGTAATTGGGTAGTTCAGTTTTTGTTGAAAAGCTAAACCTAATTGGTAGGTGAATACATGTGCTGCTATCTTCTCTCTCACTAGCTATATACATGAGTTTTTGATTACTTCTTGATATTTTTCACAATATACTTACATCCTGATATAAATTAACCAGACAAGATCATAGATTATATATTTGAAAATTTATATTTATAAATTGAAAATATAACTAATAAATATTCTCTTCATATTTAAGTAGTAATTTATAGTATTATATATGCATTGGTACATCACTGATTTGATTGGAATATATCTAGCCATCAGTTCTTATTAATTCAGTTCTTATTAACTAGTATAAATAAAAAATATATGAATTATTTGTTGATAATTGTCCTGGAATAGTTGTTGATATAATTGGCAAAAGAAGACTGTGTTATTTGTTGATAATTGTACCTGCAATATCAAATACACAGATCATATATGTAGACTTAGTTAATGAAATCAGATGTAATGGTATTTGACAGATACTAAATAAATTTCAGTTTCCTTAAAAATATATGAATTATTTGGAAGTCGATCGGGGGATAGAGGCTTCCAATGATTTGACCAGAAAGAAAAAATTATATATAAATATTAAAAGTTCAAATTTTTTGAGATTTTTCTTTGACTCAAACTAATACAAATTTTTTAATGACATTCGCGAGAGCGCGACTCAAGCTTCGACATAAACTAGCATTAGTTGAAGAAGGTAATATCATCATTGGGCTACTCCATGAACAAACTAATTACATTTACAATCCTCGTAATAAATTATTATGATTTTACCTTTTCTTTTGGTTAAATTACAAACCCAAGGGCTACGTTTGGTCCAAAAGAAAGTTCAGTAGAACCTTAACTAATACAATTATTTAGGCTTAGCAGTACTAATTAATAATCTTGCAATGAGGGACTTTTTGATCTTCAAAGTGAGAGATTCGACAGATTCTTAATTAACATGATTATATAGATATATAATATTGAACTAATAAATTTGCGATTTGTAAGTTAACTCGAATACTCCCGAAAGAAAAATTGTTAAGTGCTCAAGACTTTATTGCATTCCAAGCTACACATATTCTACATAAGAATTAAACCAGAGACAAATGAACCAAGTCAATCTTTGGTGTATGTCTTTAGAAGTGGACTGTTTAATTTGAGCAGAGTTTTATGCAAAAATGTGATTATTAATATAATTTATTTATTAATATTTTATGAAAAAGAGAGGGATTTCCACAATTTTTCCATCGTATTTGGTTAGTTCCCCACATCAATCAATATTTTATCCTTTTTTTTAAAAATTTATTTTTTTTCCTATATTTATTTTTTCATTTTTCCACTAATAAAAAATCAAATTTCTAACCCAAATAATTATTCTATAATTAATCCACTCATATATAACATATAAATCCATATTATTTTTCCCATATATTTCACTTTCATATAATATGTTTTTTTTAATAACTTATACTTTATTTATTTATAATTTATTTATATAAAATTAATTTTATATTTTTTATTTCCACTTTTTCCAAAATTCAACTTATTTCCCCCCTAATATAACCGAAGAATGGAATCAGTCTCACCATTCATTTTAAGATTAATTATTGAATGGACTGAAATGATCAGTTCTTTCAACCACCCGACTCATATAAATAAAAGAGTAAGAATGATAATCATAAGATAATAGTTTATCTTATAAATTAGTGATCTCTATAGATAAAAATTAACGTACCACCGCTATTAATTATTTTGATAATAACTTCAATATTTTTATTACATTATAATTATTACGAAATGAGAAAAAAATAAATAAAAAATGCTCATTACGAAGTCCTCGATGACACTACCGACGTCGGAGGAATATAAAAGTGTGCACTATAACTTTACATATAGATAATTTAACTTTTTTTGCCAAGCATTTAGCTCCTAAACCAGAAGTTTCCAAAGAAATTTGCGAGCAATATTTTACAAGTGTGCTATAATGTTTAATACATATTTACCTCACAAAAAAATATATATTATCTCCGTATACGAATTTTCAATATAAATTATCCATTTTATTTTAAGTGAGAGAGAATGTCAAATATTAATTGAATTAATTAAAATAAAAATAATTTAATAATTTAAAAATAAAAAGTAAATATTATAATTACTAATATTGATACGCCTAAAAACAATAACTATCCAATTATCAAATAAATATCATTTTTTCCTCAAACCCTCTAACTAAAAAAAAAAAAAAAAAAAAAAAAATCCATATAAACCAGTCAGAAAAAATGTTTGGTGGTACTTTCAAACAGTAAAGTAAAGTCAAACTGACACATTATATATAATCTAGCGAGTAGATACATTCTGCCATTTTTGTTTACTTTCCTCTTCAAGAAAGTAAAAATGGTCCCGCTAATTGTAGAACCATACCTAAAGTACGTAGAAAAGGAAATTAATTAATCCGCTTTTCTTAAAATACAAAAGAAAATTAAAAATTAATTCATATTATTTTCGATGCCTTAAAATAAATATAAAATTTTATATATAATCAAGTAGGATTATTATTTAATAGTGGACAAGAAGTCATGCATGTAGAATACTTTCAATATGTGTGGGAGAAAAATAATACCAAACATCCAAAGGCAAAATCTAACTCATCCAAAAAGCCGTTTTGAAAAGGAGTTAGATGCACATGTTACCACTAGCCTTATCGACCATTTTCCCTTTCCGAGCTACGGATAAATATTGTCTCGAGAGATGGCGGCAATCGCCCTTGCGTACTGGCGAGAGATTACAATTTTTACTGAGAGCAGACTTCAAATTCAGTTTGCACTTTGCAATAAACACAAAACATCCTTCAAAGTAAAACTTTGTCATCATTGGCAATAAACAAAAACGGTAAATTTCTAGCAAACCAGATGACGGCCGGCCGATCAGAATATTGCTAACAAAGAAGCATTTGCAATGGACATAAACTACCAGAAGTCGAGAACATTAAGAAACTAGAAGAAACATAGAGTACGTTTCCCAAAAGTGACTATAGAAACTTTAAGTTTTTCTCCAACTATAAAATTTGGTTAAAAAATTGGTCAGAAGGTGACGACGATAGCTCTAAATTTGTACATAGTTGTCAGGTATTGAAGTTTTACTACAATTAAAATTTCTAGCAAAGCAGATGACGCCACATGCAGCGCATCAGCAAGTGCGCCGATTAATTCCTGTGGACACAAGAAACAAGCAGCAGAAACACATCAAGAATGTTTCCCATAAATTCAAATCATATTGCTACCATGCAAATTGATAATTAAATAGAAACAATCCTGATGATCATTGAAAGGAGAGGTTTGTCTTTATTAAAAGTCGAAGTGCATAAAATTAGGGGTTTAATTGAGGAAAGCAAAAGAGGCATCGATGAAGAGGTAATTGTAAAGGTTTTATCTATACACAGTCGAGGACACATTGCAGCTGGTTATATCATCAAGAATTGAACAATGATTGGAGGTTCCCGTTTTTCTCGGGGCTTTTTTCTCCGGCATTACTTTTTCCATGAGCGAAATTCCCAAGGAGCTCACCGAGTATATGGAGAATGAAATCTTGGTGGAAGGTACGAAATTATGTTTTCATTCTATTGTGATTAAGTCAACGTAGCATTTTCATCTTATCGAGAATGGTTTGGTACCAGGTTTGGGAGAGAAAGGTCAGAGCGTCGGAGCGTTGGAAGGAAAGGACGCATTTTGGTAGATGATGATGATGATGGACTGTAATTAAAAGGGACAAAACGATATTTATTTGTCTACGGAAGTAATATTAGTAACAACATTAATATTTCACACCCATCGGCCATCAAATTTTTATCAGTTAACCAATAATATATCTGCTGACCAAGTGATTATATATCAGGATGGATTTTCAACATAGCCGATCGAGAAGAGTCGATTCTTTATGACATAATTCTTGAAATTATTTAGGTTGGGAACCTAGACCTTTTTATATATTTCAAATCCTTTGAATAAAAAATGATAAAATAATCAGTTAGCTGAGGTTAATTATTGATGTAAACTCCTTTTTATTTATAATAAAAACGAAATACATTTTAGCAAAAAGGAAATTATAACCTTGGTTCTTGGCAAGTATATGTCGAAAATTAAAATCAAGAACGTCGACAAAACACAACTAGACTTGAACGGAATTGAAACACACTAACATGCATGCATGCATACATATATCGGATAGATCGATGAGACATGACACTGATCAGAATGGCGGCCGGCGGGCTGAGATTCAACGCTTGCGGCGGACGGTTTCCTCTGGGAGTTGAAGAAGACGGTTGCGACGGGGGAGACCCAAGCGGAGGCCCTCAGCAAAGAGACGAGTGGAGAAGTGGGCCCGAGTTTCCGGCGGCTCTATTTCACCGATCGGACCTTCCTGCTTAAACAGAATCACGGCATAACGGTGAATTCCCACCGGTGGACGAGGTCCCATGTACTCCATAATTTCCTTCCCTGAAATTAAAACCATGCATTATTCAAAATTGAATGATCAGAAAACCCAATACAAATTTCTTTTATATGTTCCGGACGGTAATCGAACCAGCTTCAACGTACTAGAAAATAGCTTAATCATTATACCACGATTACCAGCTTCAACGTACTAGAAAATGTCTCGACCATTATAACATATCGTGATTGGCCAAAACACATATAATTAAGTTATACTAAATATGCTTTCTAAGTTACAAAATTAACTAAAAAACCAAGACGTAGTTAATACTTTTTGACAGTAAAATACAGTGGGGGAGGTAGAAAATATTATTTATAGGGATAAAATTATATTAGTAAGATCGTTAAAGGGGTTGACGTAAATTTTGTATATATTTATAATTTAATTATTTTATTTTTATTAAATCGATAAAAATATAGATATATTGGATGAGTCTCAAAATTAGAAAATCAATTGATCTCTTAAAAAAAATAGATATATTAAATATTTTATAAAAAAATGTATTGAATAATTTTAAATTTATATTCAAAATTAATAATTAGTAATTAAAATTATTTTTTTTATAAAAATTTATGTCTGAATAATAGAGGACCAAATAATTATTTTTCCAAAACAATTGACCCCAAATCGTGTGTCTGGCTCCGCCAGTAAGTAAAATATATATATATATATATATATTTATATAAGTTATACTAAATCTCCGTGGATATCGTTACAATCGAGCAGCGGATAATCTTATCATTTGAAAAAGAAAAGAAAATAAAAAACAAAATTTGGTTCTACTTAGTCGGATTTTAATTAGTACGTAGCAAATGCACACGAGAAAATAATTAAACAAAGAAGTATACTATTGCCAGGTGGGCTATCTCTACATGGACGCCACGTGAAGATATTAGCATGTGCCACGTGATAAGTGGACAAACACTTTCTTGATGACACGTGGCAATCATCGTGGTAGCTACTCAAGCAAGTCGCCACGTACCAGTCGACAAAGAGGAGTGTAGAATAGTTGCACTAAACTATAAAATGATGCATGCATGCATTTGATTACAAATAATATTTTGAAGTAAAAATATCCATTTGTTTTTTAATTTTTTTTATTATACCAATTTTGTATACAAATTTATGGATGATGTTTCCATTTTTTATAGATTCATTCATTATTTTACATATCCATATAATATATATTGACTAGATATGAAATTTAAAATAATAAAAATATTATGTATTTATTTTGATACATAAAGAATAATTACTATTCAAATATAATATGGCAAGATATTTTTGAGGAATTTTAACCAAGTGGGGGTTTGGGGTGAGATTACATGTAAGACACGTGTACTTCTTTTTTGTATTTTTCCTTTTTATTTATTAAGATTCAATTAACTATTTGTAATGTTGTAAATTTTCTATTGGCTAAATTAAGGCTATATAAGCTCTAATCCGTGATGATTTTTGTCGACGACAACTATGGCCATCATGCACAACTCTGTCTCCATTCTCAGAAAATGTGAAATTATATGCCAGAAAGATTCTACTTTCTCCGTCATCTCTGATAACTGTATTTTTACATCATCATTAAAAATTGACCCACTAGTTTTATATTTGTTTTTTTTTGAAATTCTTTTTCAATAACATCGAAAATTAAAATTGAAAGCAAACAAACAAGTTTTAGAATGATTTGGATCCATCTAGAGTAATCTTGGAGACCTTTTCATGCATTATCATATCACATTAATTTTCATTGCATGTTTAATTAAAGTGTAATTTTTTGTTTAATCATTTAAAATTTTGATGCATTTTACCTTGCCGAAGAATGAATTCGGCGATATAGTTCCGGCGACGACGCTTTAAAAAGGGTAATTTTTTGTTTTATTTAATTAAAATTTTGATGCATTGATCTCCATGCGGAAGAATGAATTGCGATGCACTTTTATGCGTCGAATTAATCAGAATTCGGCGACGCATGCAATCGAAACATCAATCAATTATCGTGTGACATGTGTCTAAAAATTCAGAGAGAAATTCATCTAACCTCGATTTGGATTAGTGCCGTACGGGAATGTCAACCACAATCCTACAAAAATTAAGGAAAAAATTGGTACATTTGTATAATTTAAAAATAAAAATTTATAAGATGATGATCAAGAAAATAAAAAAAGGTACCTATAATACAGATGATCAGTCTCGATCGAACGAACCAGTGAGCCCACTCCTCATACTCGGTTCGCTAGGGACTGGGTGCATCAGGATCAGTCATAACCTACAACATCAATTTAACACTCATTTTTTCCATTCAAAGAACAAAAAATATATTTTTAACTCAGTTTTTTTTATGTAAAGCTGGTTAAGTTTTATTAATGACAAATGATATGGTCTCGTTTTTACAGCTATTTCCGATCCGTCGAATGAAATTTTCATCCCGCAGATCCGCTGATAAATGATATTAATATGATTTTAACACAGTATTAGAGGTTCAAAAATTAACTAAAATGCTAGTAACTCGATCATGCATGCAAGCAACAAAACGTTAATGTTAGAATTAATCAATTATAAAAAGAATAAATTAAATAATGGTTTGAAGAAAATGAAGAAGAAACCAACCAATGTATAAAACTCATGAGGTTACCAGATATGGTAATCTTGGGAGGATTAACAGCTATTGAAGGCTTGATTTCACAGCCATTAGTGACATGTTTAGAACCAAAATAGACAGACATATTAGTATCAGGGACAAACATGTCAACAACATCTCCTATTACCTTTCCTACTACCAAAGGTTCTACTGAGCTTGCCATTGATCTATCTCCTCTGGTTTTTCTTTTGTTTTTAATATGAAGTAGATATATTTTATGAATATCTCATAGAGTGATGAAGTCCTTATATAGGAATTTTTTTTTTAAGTTGGGTTGTTGGTAAATGGGCCAACCTTGTAAAATTTATAGTCCAATGCATAGGGTCATTAAAATGTTGATTGAAGTATACATTTGCCAAGTGTATTTATAGTATTCCAAAAAAATTATATATATATAATATCATTTTTGAAATATAGTAAGTTAATTATAAAACCTCTTTAAAATTTAGTTATTATAATGTTTACCCCTCATATTATAAAAAATAATTTATCCACCTAAAATTAAAATTATGTGAAAGATCTTCGTCTAATGTCATATTTCTACTATTTTAATACTATGATTATTTAAATGAAGAATATTATAATAGAAATAATAGGATAGGAATTAGATGATGGTCTTTTATAGAATGTCTATTTTACCCTTACCTTCTTCCTCCCATCTTGATTGAGAATTCGATTCGAGGATTTCAATCAACATTTCCGTCAAATTGTCGGCCGTCACTCATCACTTTAACTAATCCCCACTTAAATCGTTGTCACCTAAAAATTTGGGGCCATCAACTGCACCCCCAATCGCAACATTGAAGGATTACAAAGATTTTTTTAAAACCAATCATTTAGTAGATAATTAATACAATCGTTCATCATGGTATCAATTTTTCTCTCCATCATCACCAGATCTACCACTAGCCATTAAACATCAATAGTGGTGTCGCTGCTACTCAATTGTAGACGTCTATGGTGTCATGTTCGAGCCAAAATCCCATTTTAAAATCAAAATAGGTAATTAATCTCGATCTCTCGCCCATCGTAGCATTTTTTACTCCATCACCGATATCTACCATTACCGTTGAACATCAATGGTTGCACTGCCGCTACTCACTTGTAGATGTCTATGGTTGTCATGTTGTGCCAAAATCCCATTTTAAAATCAAAGTAGGTAATTAATTTAGATCTCTCATACTTCTGTAGGATATTTTTTACTCCCTCACCGACATATCTACCACTACGTTGAACATCACTGGTTAGCACCGCTATTACTTAGTTGTAGACGTCTATGGTTGTCATGTTGCGCCGAAATCCCATTTTTAAAATCAATCATTTAAGTAGGTATTTAATTCGAATCTCTCACCACCGTAACATATTTTTACTCCATCACCGCCACATCTCACCACTATCGTTGAACGTCATTGGTGGCACGCGCTACTATCGATCAGCATATGTCATGGTTGTGTTGCGCCAAAATCCCATTTCTTTTTAAATCAATCATTTAAGTAGGTAAGTAATTCAAATCTCTCACAGAAACCGTAACATATATTTTTCTCTCCATGACCACCGATCTACCACTAACCATTTGGAAGCATCAATGGTAGCACGCATGCTTACTCAACCATGGCACATATCCATGATTAGTGTTTCGTGCCAAAAACCCCAAAATGAATTCCCGCCAATAGAAACCCCTACAATTTGAAATACAATGATGCAGATCACATGGGAGGAGAGGAGAAGGACGTCGACAAAGATTGAGCAAATCGCAGATGGGAAAACATGGTCTCGAGAAAAATTAAGGATATTTTAGTCATCTACTCGTACGCCCAACAATATATAAACACGTAAAAAGACAAACACCTAAGTTAAGTCCATAAATAAATATTAACAATAAAGGGATTTTTATTAAGGAGGTTTTTATAAATTTGTAAAACATAAGGAGATTAATATTACAATAGATTAAACCTCAATACTTTTCTGGAAATTTACCTAAAGTGGCAATACTCGCCACTAGTCCCCCCCACCGGTAGTGCCACCCTAAGCATGCACGGAGAAAGGCTTGGTTTCAAGTTGTGGAGCCCAAACTTCCCAAAAGTTGTGGAGCCCACAGAAAACCAGGTGTGGGTGGTCTGATTACACTAGGAGACAGCCAAGTGAGTGAGGCTTTTCTAATTTTCGTCTTGTAATGAGAAAGAGTATTTCTATTGGTATACAGAGTGCAGACACAGGTGGTTATGAGTTGTAGCTGATCATTTCCCAAAAAGTAAAACAACGTGTGGAAACTGGAAAATGACTAACGGCCGTTGGATTTACAATAAATGGAATCTTATGTCACATGTGAGACCCACTAAAGTTGTTGGCACTGAAACTGACAACAGTTTATAATGTCTTTTGTACCCTTTGGATGTTATTCTGAGTTCACACTTGATTATGTTTTCCCTAAAATGTTAAATGTAGAAATAGTTGTGTCACGTTCAATTAATTCAGATGATTCCTACTACGATATAGACATTTGATCTGAATTTGAGATATCGGCGGTTGTAGTCGTGGTCGTACCGAACTACGTATTGTGAGACAAATAATATTTTCCACCACCGATATATTGACATGCATATCGTTTTGTAATTGTATCGTGTAGTCCTGCAATACGGCTGATATTTTCGTCTACCGATATTTTGAATGATATATATATCGTTTTTATTTGTATAGTTTGTATCACGAAACTATAGTCATCCGGCCGATATCTACAATTATGGTATGGACTTTTCTCTCAAGATATGGGCTTTAGTTCGGGCATATTAACGAAAGTATGTCCCGTGCAGTTCTGGCCCAGTATAATTGTATGGGCTTTTTTGGGGCTCACTAAAGAAAGCATGTTTCAGGTGAAAAGACATCATATATTTTGTTTACACTCTGTTAAAAAAATCTATTTCCACAACTTAGCCATTTACAAAACTTCGAAAACAAAATAAATAAGATAAACTCTTCTTACAAATTGTTCTCATGCAAAAAAACAACTACAAGTTACAACCTTGAACATATTTTAATGGGCATAAATAGTTTCTGCAGGCCAAAACTTTTATATGGCCTCCTCCATGACATCAAAATGCTGCACATGGTAGAAGAATACATCGAACAAAAGGACAAACCCGGTGCGCTAAGGCTCCCCGTTTTGGGATATGGGAAGTGGGAAGGAAAAGAAAATCCATTTGAAAAGTTCAGAGTCCTACACTCTTCGTTAGCTTCTTCACAAGAAAATTTTGTGATGGTGGGTGGACCTCTTGAAAGAAAAAATTTAAGCACGGAGTGATGCGACCTTCTGAGACAATCCGTCGGCCGTCTCTTCATTAGCCTCAATAATTGCTTCGTCCTTCAGTTTAAAAAACAAAAGCACAATTCAAAATAATGTAAAAGGAGTTCTTGAAGTTCATTAATCAAAAACACATTATTTGATTTTCAGCATTGTGTTACTTTGCTTGCTTTATAGCAAAGTATATATTCTAGAGCTGCAAACAACTTTTTGGGGGATAGTATACTATTTAATGAGGAGGGTCTTAGCACAACCGGTTAATGTTTTCCCTTTTTGTCTTTTTTTTTTTGTATACTATTTAGTCCTTATAATTTTATTTTTTAGAAAAAAAGTGCAATTGATTCATTTTTCAGTTATGTAAAACAGGGTAAGTTGCTTTACCTCCAAGTCTTTTTTAGGTTTCACGACCACACATTTGGAAGCACTAATGCTGGCACTCTTCAAAAGACTACGAGCACTATAGCCTGACCTGCTATTTTGCCCATCTGTGTTTTCGGAGCCATCGGCATTTCTTGGAGGACTCTGAAGAGTATCGGCAACAGTTCTCATCTCACAATCAGTTTGAACATTTTTGTCATCCTTGACTCGCTCTCTGCTCCAAGAAAAAATAGTAAATGCATTATGGATAAATGAAGAAACAAATTTCCAAGCTTCAGAGATGGACACGATATGTTAAAAACGAAAAACATACCGAGGCAAGGAAGCATGTTGCCTTTGGAGTGGGGAGCCTTTTTCCCCTTTACCAAAATGCTCCTCAAGGTGTGCAAATTGTTGCTTGAATCTATCAACACAACTACAATGGCATAACAATAAAATTTGTAGGTCAGTAAAATATACAAGCATAAATTGTTGTATTTACTATTTAGTCACTGTGTTTTAAGGTTTATTAGAAAACAAAGCATGTGGTCTAACCTTGGGTACATAAAGCTAGTCTGATCACCACCACGAAGATATTCCTGAGCATTTGGGGATGATACTCTAGTATCTGATTAAGCAAACAAATCATTTTGTTACGGATGATTTAAAGAGTGAGAAACATTGTACCAAAGTAATGAGTATCAAAGGGAATGACATACTTCACGATAGATCAACTCTCTGACGTCATCCTTTGCCAACTTCCTTCGCTCAAACTCAAACTCTAGTTTGGAAATTGGATTAGTCGATGGTTCTCTATCAACATTTGATAAACCTTGAAAGTAAGGATCAGCAAGTGCCTGCAAGTATAATAATAAGAAACTATAAAATTACTATTGTGGATCTAAATTCCAAAGTGCTACAAGATTTCTTCTTCGTAGGGCCAAGGCATAACAGTATGGGACAAGGGATAATTAAACTAGATGACATTATTAAGGCTGTCTAGATACACTGTGGAGAATAAAAACAGAGGATGAATGTTGCTCTTTGAACCAGTAGGACCAGAGAAAACTGAAACTACATTAGTAAAGGAATGGGGACAAGCAATAGGACAGAGCCTGTGTTGCCTAAAGACGTAACATGGATCCAACAGAATCATTAACAAGAGACATGATAGACTCCTTCAAAAAATTAATCAGTGAAAAATTTTAAACCAGACACAGAAGTAAAAACTAGACGAATGTTTAGCATACTTATATCTCTTCAAAGTTGGCTTTTCTAGGTAAAACTTCTTAGTATCAATTTGCACAACTGTTACATCATTCCAACTTTATCCACCATTTCTGTGGTCACTTCTAAGGTTTTCTCTGTTTACTAATCTTGCAAAAGGTTGTTAAGTCACTATTCACATTTACTACATTGTTCAAATGAATACACTTACCTCTTCAGCAGTTGGACGATCCTTGGGATCGAAGGCCAGAAGACGCTCCAAGAGGTTAAGAGCCAAAGGATCTGCATGAGGGAATTTATGTTTGAATGGAACTGGTGGCTTTCTCCGCATGCTACTAAGATACCTCCTCGCCTTTTCATTTCTAAATCTGCAAATTTTCCAGCCACATTGCAAGCTTACATTCAAAAACTTAAAAGAGAATGTAGAAACAAGGAATGCAAAATTAAAGAGTAACTGGAAACAAGTGAAATCAACAAAACTGCAAGTAATAATCTATACATGTACAGAACACTTGATGGTTCATCAAGATATTACTAGCGATATAGAAGCAGTATATAGAATGAGATAACTAACCCTAGAAATGGATTCTGGAGGAGGAGTGCCGAGTAGATCCGTCATGAGATCTAACTGATGCACCACGTTTTTTCCAGGAAACAATGGTTTCCCAGTTAGCATTTCGGCAAAAATGCAGCCTATGCTCCAAGTATCAATTGCAGGAGTGTACTGAAAATAACAGGAAAGAGACATGTTACTGTTCTGTAATACAATACATTTTCAGATGGCGAGAAAGTCAAACACTTTAGGTTGGACTCAGTAGAGAGAATATTGTGGAGAATTAGAAAGCCGATTACCTTAGAGAAAAAGGAGCCACAAAGCTCAGGAGCACTGGTACCATCTAGTTGCAACATAATCCTTTGCAAAAGTACAAAAAATTGTTAGCAACAGAATCCAAAATACAATAGAAGGAATCAAAAATAATATTTTGCACAACAGAACAACATACAGTCCAAAAAATAGCTGATGGTGCATCATTAAAAGAGACTCGAGCAAGCTCCAAAATCGCAGATCTTCAATTTGCAGCTCCCGGCATTAGCAAGAATGTTTTTTGGCTTTAAATCACTGATGAAATACATTAGCTGCATTAACCAGCAATTCCAATAATGCAATCAATCAATCTTATCCATGTATTTGATCAAAGAGAT
This sequence comes from Oxalis stricta, assembly GCA_024708375.1. Taxonomy (NCBI): domain Eukaryota; kingdom Viridiplantae; phylum Streptophyta; class Magnoliopsida; order Oxalidales; family Oxalidaceae; genus Oxalis; species Oxalis stricta. The sequence continues at coordinate 179 of JANIEQ010001540.1, read as the reverse complement.
GACAAGACGAGATCAACCAACCAACCAACCTGTATGAGTATATTTCAGGCCACGGAGAAGCTGGTACAAGAAAACTGATAATGCTCGGGAGTAAGATCATCATTAGCCTTAATTACTTGATGAAGATCAGTGATTCCATGAGCTCAAAAACAACATAAATATCTCTAAACTCTCGACGA
>JANIEQ010001538.1:0-16901 GCA_024708375.1 Oxalis stricta | reverse complement strand
CATTTGGTAAGTATTTGTCTTTTTATTTTATCAAACAAATTTGATGATATATTACATGTAATTTCTATCATCTCATACATTTTTTTCAAGACTCTATTCTACAATTTCTAAATGATCGTTTTATTTAAGCTTTCATTTCAGACGTATAAACAATATCAACACCTTTAAAAAGCAAACATTATCATGATTAAATTACACTTAACAATTTCAAAACTTTTTATTTTTTTCTAATATTTGAAATGAAAGGTATGGAATGCCTTGTATTTGTCAAAATCCTGTGTCTATCCATCACCACGATTCGTGAGATGATGTCACTCATCCTTATCGATGTCCATGAATGAGTAGGTTGTTTTTCCCTTCTCCATTGATTAACTTTTTCCATTTTTCGTAAAAACGTAGAAAGTTGATTTTTGTACCGTTGTCTAAATTTCAAGTGGTGAAAGTTTTTCAGTTTCGGAAGTTACCAATTTATGCCCTTCATCTAATCATTATCATTATGCTAATATGTGCAAGTTAGGTCAAATCTTATTATCTTTTTATGAATTAATGGAGTTAAGATCTTTGATGTCCAAGCTATGCGCTACGTGTCTAGTTATCAACTTGCCAGTTAGGAACCAACCAACTAGTAGTCTTAACTATATTTTTTGGAATGCTAACTACAGACTATAGCTGAATGTACTTTTCTTATCTCCATGAAAACCAGAGAAACGAACGTGAAAAAGAAGAAGAAGATCTATTTCCCAATAATTTTATTACGGGGCCACAGTAGAAATAAGAAGTTTGATATCATATGGCTCAAAGAAAGGGTAAAAGAATGAATAATTACCGTACACGAATACGTGTTCATGTTATATTCTACAGAAATTGTGGGCTTTTTAATTGGGAAACTTTATATATGAAATATATTTTTGAACACTTCCTGCGATAGTGCTGATGTTGCTGTGTTAGTAAGGTCCCAACTCCGAGCAAAAACGACTTGAGTTTGACCCCATCAAACCCACATGCCCGTTTAACTTATACCCATATAAAGGGTAAAGTAGACCTCTAATTAACGATCATAATTCATACTATATAATAAAATTAACTTCCACTAATACTAACACTTGCAGATGAAACGTGCCGTGGAGAAGCTACTGTTTTATTGATCGGTTCTGCAGCAACCTCACCGTCAATGAATCTTAATTCTGTTGTATGGTATCAGAGCCGGTCGCTGCAATGGTCATTAGTGAAAACGATATGTAAGTTGAAGAGACAACTGTAAGAAATTCAGAGTTATATGCATGAAATTAAATAAATAAATCGTATACTTTAGGGTAAAAGACAAACTCACTTGTGAGGATATGTAACAACTGTGATCCCCATTTCCTTGGCAAGCCTATAGTTGCTCCTCAACATCAACACTCGTAGCACTGCCAAAGAAATACATATACCCTCATTAACCATATGATATGAAAGGGATAAAAAAGGACCTTGAAGGATTGTATTGCTTTACTTGGGTGCATTCATCAAGATGCCAATCTGGGTCTGTGGAAGAATAAACGAGCCTTAAAAACCAAAACAGAAACATGTCAAAGAACCGAAAAATCTATTGGTGAAACAAACTGCGCTTGAATGTATTAGATGTACTTACCATGCCTAGTCTCTGCTGTTTCCAAGAGAGGACATTCTTCCCAATTCAAATCAGCATCCCACCCACCTTCCTCCCCTTTCCAAAAGATAATTTTTAACCGTACATTCTCTAGAATGGTCTTCAGATGTGTCTAGAGACTCACCGACTCCGCTACCTGCAACAAGGCATTATTATAGTCTCTGAAAGAAAGAGGAAGCTAGATGCAAAAGAAGTATTTTTTGCAAAATATCCAAAAAGAATTCCATCGAAACAGTTTGTTAAATGATAAAAATCAACTTTCGGAAACATCAAATTTGGTTCTCTCAGTTAGTAGTCGAAAAAGTTGAGCAATTATTTATGGCATACCTCGACTTCTATAAAACTACAAACCTATGCGTATAATACAATTATGAACAAAAACACAGTGCAAGATATGAAAATAAGAATGTACCATTGACCATACAACTTCATCTACCCTCAGCTCTGCTTCCTTTGGGAAAGAGGATATGGTACTTTGATCTCTCAATGTGCCTAAGCACGTATATGGTCGTTGAGGTACAGTAGAAGATGCTACAATCTGATATAAAGCTCTTTGCCCATGAACACGGATGGTTTAGTGAGCCTCCCACTCACAACTGGCCATATAGACCTTAAGAACTCTAAAAACTGAGCTCTTGCCGCTTCCCATTTGGACCTTCAAATTCTGAGACAGGTAAGGTAAGATGCATGTTAGTGTAATTAGCCAAATTTTGGAGAGTCTGAAAAGTACTTACCAGTAACTAGTAAGCTTTTCCCAGGCTCCACTTCACATGTTAACTGCCTGGCCAACAGTTTCTGACCTGGGGTTATGATATCCACGTCGTCAAAGGAAATGGTATCTCCAGTATAACGATTAGTCGTCAAATGACTCTGAGTCACAGGTTCCCCTAGGGAGGAAAAAAAAAACAAAAAAAAAAAAAAACTTTATCAGAACTGATTACTGATGGAAAATGAGCCATCTCCCAACCATCAAAATAATTTTAAACATAAAAAATGAAAGAGAGAAAAGATATACCAGATTGAGAAACATGCAACAATTCTTCAAGCTCAAAAACGCGATTGATACTGCCAGAGAGCTCAAGGAACTTTCTGTGCAGTTCAAGAATATCTCCAAATGCCAAAAAACTCTGAGATACCACAGATGCTAAGTACCGCAATGCATGAGCCAGCTCACCTGCAATATTTGGACTCATAAGAAAATGATGGCTATGAAAGAACAAGATGCCATGTATAGATCAATTACTAAAGAATTCCAGCACCTTGTGTGGCAATCAACGATCTATCTCCCTTGTGCTCAATAGCGTATAGAAGACTCCAACCCCCAAGTCACATTGTGGGGTAGTTGCTTTGTAACGAAATCATCAAGTATCCCAAAAAGCCATTTTTTCTTCAGCAGAGACAGAGAATGGTCAAGGAGATTCCTGAATCTAGACTCAATCATCTGCCCCAACATGAAACACAAAAATGAAAGCATGAGGCTGGAAGCACATATATAGAAAACCATCAAACAGATAAGATAAACTTCAATCCACTACATGACAAACTATCAAAGGAGGAATCATTCTATTTCCTCCTCTAGCTCCATTCGTGATATATAGCGAGTCTCCCACAGCCTAGAGGGCTATGCAATTCACTATTCAGGGGCCTCAAAGTATAAATATTTTTACAAGCAGTTCATCAAGGATAAACATTCCGTGCATATTAGAGCAGTTAGTTGAAATTTTAGGCTAAAAGATTTTTGACACATTATTTGCCATTTCTCCAAATTCTGCATATCCGAGACAGATTTAGCAGAAAGAAAAATAGCAACAGTAACAAAAACACCAGGTACAGATATATCAAAGGTGCAATTAACAATGCTTACAGCTCTTTCTCGAGCACCACCTCCAAAGAAAGCAACAGATTCTGCATGGGTGCACAGTCTTTCATGCATAAACCTAATTTACAGATTATGCAGAAAGTTAGAACAAACTTTTACAGCATTCTACTGCATTCAATTGTCATATATGGAACTTGTTATCAGCAAGAAGAAGCAGTATGAAGATTATATTACCTAAAGGTTCCTTCAAGCTGTTGCTCTCGACTTGTCAGATCACCAAAATCTGGAGCCACGCTTCTTAGGAAACCAAGACCAAGCAACATATATGCATATAATATGGCAACTCCCCTCCGACCTGCCAATAGTTTCATATTCTCCAGGTAAACCTTAAAAGGAAGAAAGGTTGGTCAGCATACTTGAGACAAAAGAAAGTTCATCTTGAATTGAATTAGACAAGGATCAAATTACTCCACCAGATAATGTCAACAGAAGGCTTTACCATCCCAGTCACTAATCCTGATAAATCACCAGTTAGCTTTTCCAAGTCATGTGTTATTCTCTGGTCAGCGTCAACTTTTTTGCTGGACATGTTGAAGACCTACAAAAGGACACGGTTCATTCATTTATTAAATTTAGAATTACGAAGAGCATATTTGATAGCCTGTTTATTAAGGATCAGGCTTTCAAAATTGGAATAATCTTTTATGATACTGGGATACTAATACTTCTAAGCCCAAGACCTTAAGTGGACTTGTTAGTTCAACTCCAGTACAACAATTACTTGTAAAATGCATTGTTCCTCAAGTATAAGGATAATAAATGTTGTGTCAGACGTATCCTCCATCCAAGAGGCTAGCCTGGCTGTCAAATGTCTGAAGATAGAAATGACAGGGAACGGACAATTTAAAGAAAAAGAGGCCAATGTTAAATCTTGAGTTTACTGAAGAAACGAGAATAAGTGCCATTGAATGGATTTGGTTAGATGCAATTAGTGCTACAATATACCTTAATGAAGGTGCAACAAAAGAATTGGCAGCACTTTGAAGAACACTAACACCAATTAATCGAATAAAGGCAGCCTTATCCTGCTCCAAAACAAACTTCACGGTGGTACCTTTGAGAAATAATTCATCTAATTAATACAGGAATACATTCATCCTATATATGAAGTTCAAGCAGAATGCATGAACAAAGTCAGCTTACCATTTAGAGAGGCAATGCGGTCTGAAATCCATGTTCTTGATACAACAAGAAAAGCAATTGCAAGTAGCTGTGCCCCTTGTTTGTCGAGGAGAGTTGGTACCTGAATGGCCACAGAAGAAAAGATCAATAAAAAAAGTAAGACACCGATGGTAAAATAGTCTCAATTTTTTGTATGCCAGTGTAGCAATTGTACACCCCACAACATCATTATTCTGCCTAAGTTGTCTAGGGAAGAGATGGCACAATTGTCTTCCTAGAGTCTTAAAGGAAATTTGGGATAAACTTAAAATTTCTTTGAAATTGGCAACAAACTATGAAGGGACCATACATTAGCCACAATGATAAGAAAATATATCTTCAGCAACACATCATAAAGAGGATTGCAAAGGCAAACCAGAAACAAGGCCCACATGGTAGGACCACTCACCAATACTTTAAACATGGCAGCTACACGCAATGGCAATACTCTTGGAGTGCTTTGAAGTTGTGGAACAATTGGTAAGGAGGCATTATGAATTACAGAGGGAGATGCCTTAATGACCTCTGAGATGTAGGATTGTCCTTTTGAATTTGAGAAATCAGACTGGAGAAAAGTCAGCAATGATAAACTAGACTTGGTAAGAATCATGCCGCAAAAAAAAGAAAAAAAAAAAAATCATATAAAAAAGAGAGGAATTGAAGACCTTATCAGACACAGAAAATGCTCGTTGAACTGCCATTGCATCACTCTGACGGTATGAATCAGAAGATTTCATCGTATTGATTCCAGCATCATTACTGAGACTTTCAAAGACAATTGTTGTTCAAATTCGGCAATACAATAAAAAATAAATGCGCGGCTCATTCAGATTTATTAATCTAGTAATCCAACCTTTTGTAGCGAACAGTCCAGCCTCCTTCACCATCTAAGGACAAAACAACATCATGAAATGCAACTAAAGCAGGGCGATGTGATATGGTAATGCATGATGTTCCCATGGCTCGAACTTTAGAACAAAATCTTTCCTCCATATCTGTTGTTACGGCACTAGTGCACTCATCGAGAATTGCAAATTTAGGCTTATGATAGAATAGTCTTGCCATCCCCAGCCTTTGTTGCTCCCCAAGAGATAGTTCATCGCCCCAATTGATCTCTTTCTCAGGAGGATAGCGGTCTAATAGATACTCTAGGTCAACCTGAACAAGGTCCGACAAATGGAGCAGCCCATTCACTACATAATTAACAAAATGGAAAGAGAAAAGAAATAAGGAAAATAAGGCCTACATTTTTCAACAGCTCCACCATTCCCTCAAGCGTGAGCGGTTCAACCTCTTGATCAGATGTGAGAGGATAAATCAACTGATCACGAAGAGTTCCAAAAGCTGTATAGGGCCTCTGTGGCACATAAAATATCTCCTTGTTTAAATCAGAACCAACACCAGGCTTCACAATGTGGCCAGATACTAGTGGCCAGAGACCTCCTAATACTCGGAAAAGTGAACTCTTCCCACTACCATTTGGACCTATACAACAGCACAGAATAATTAGTTTACCAACAAAGAACGGATAGACAAAAAAAATGCACTATGAAACATGACTTTAACGAGTAAATATTGTTATAAAAAGTGCAGAGCTAAAGTTTTGGCGGAAGTACAAGAAGCTGAGTACTAAAAAGATTAGCAAGAATTCAGTACCACTGGAAATTACACTTTTGTTTTTTATTAAAAAAAGAAGAAGTGCAAAGCTACAATTTTGGGCTAAGTACAAGAAGCTGAGTATCAAGACGACTAGCAAAAATTCAGTACCAATGGAAATTACACTTTTGCTAACTGATAAATTACCTGTGATCAAAAGATTAGAACCAGGTTCAACCTTGAGGGTCAGATCTTCAACCAAAACATTACCTGTTGGGGTTACAACCTAGAAGATAGCACCATTTGTAAGAACAATGAAACTAATAAAGCAGCTGAAAATATTGCAATGAATTTGAAGTACCTTGACGTCAGAAAATTCAACAAAATCAGCTTCACTAAAATAGTTTCTACTTTGTGTTCTTTGCAAGGATCTGTCGCCAACACTCAGCTCTTTCGATATGGACACTAAGTCATAAATACGATCTGCATAACCACTGAGAAAAGAACAGGAAAAAGAAGAAGATAATCATGGTCAGAGTCTTTTTCCTCTAGAATACTAGACATGGAGGAAAACCAAATAAAAGGAATGATTGTTATATGCTGAGAGACATATTCATTTGCTCATATCAGATCTCTCTGTTGTTCTTATATTACTTCACTTAGAGATTCGAGGCTTAATGGAATAGTCTGAAGCCCATATTTGAAACCACGAAATAAAAGATCAAGTAAGTACCTAAGACGATTTAGCCGCCTTGAACTTGTAGAAAGTGTTCCAAGAGACTGGAATAGGGATATTATAACACTGGTATGATATCTTAGGTTGCTCAACATTTCTGCTCTCCCCAAAGTTGAAGTGTCAGGGCGTAGATTCCCGGCAAAGAATGGTTCGATGATTAAAACAACAGCAACTGTTGCTCCAAGATACTTCAACAAGAAGTCTTGAATCATGCCAAACCACCAATAATCATGAAGGACCTTTCTCATGTGCCTAACAAGAGTCCTGAACTTCTGTTGAATATGAGATTCTTCTCTGTTCTTCACCACCATAAAATGCTATACTTTCGGCATGGGTTCTTAAACGGGAGTGAAGCTGTCGATACTCCCCTTCCAGTTCTTGTTCTTTTGATGTTAGTTTACCAAAAGGAGGGGAAAATTTTCTTATCATTGTCCCTGCTCCTAATACGTAAGCCTGAAAAGCAACATCACGCAGTAAGGTTGCTGTGAGTGACATTATCATAAAAGGCTCAGGTTCCGTACTTCTATCAAGGGCAACGAGAAATTACCAATATCCAAAATACATATTTGGGACTAGCATATGAGCAGAGACGCCAAGTATAAAGCAGGCCGTCTGCAACTGCCGTCAAATCATCTTGCACGAGCTCGCTCAATTCCGTGCAAAGCCTTGGAACGTCACTTGCAATTCGTTGCTCAGGATTTGCAATCCGGCGATCAACATGAGATATTTTATAGTAGGCCATGTTCTGTAAACGAAAAAGGAAACAGAAAGAAACAAGAATATCATAGTGTATCTATTAACACCAGTTGTTCAAAAATCACAGGTAGTGAGTTCAAATCTGAGCCCCAGCTTATAACTGAAACAATTTGTTCACCTCACAGATTAAGCTAATGGCAATCTATTCCCTAGGAACCAACAATATCACTTCTTTGATAAATTATAACAACTAACAAAAATGAGTTTCAATCTTGTAAGAGTCGAAGCTAGAAAAAGTATAAACTGTACTATCGAATACGAAACTGATAAATACCTCAAAATAATGCTTGTGGATAAGTTGTGTCAAAATATTTCTGAAACGTAGACTCAAAGCTCCAGTTATGTACTTTGAGGTCGAGTGTACAGTAGAAAGTAGGAAACACAATAAAATATTTTCAGATATCAACCGAAGAAACAATGGCACACGTCGAAGAAAAGCGGCACGGAACAAGAACCCTTGCACTTTAGCTAATCTGTTGCTGAAAGCAGTTCGCAACACCTGCAAGTACATAAGACATCACAATGGAAGACTTAAGAAAAATCACTCAAATGTATTATCACTCTTAAGCATTCTCACCATATTTGAATAATCAGAAACACAGTGCCTCTCTAGGCAAATCCAACAAAGCAAACATCCAATCAGAAGTGTTACGTGTAGAGAAAAGAAAATATCTTACCACTATACCCACTAATGCCAAAAGGTCCCTAGCACCTGTTTGCCCCATCTTTGATAAAAGAATTGCAACCAGTACTCTAAGTGACTGCAATCCTCGTTTCTGGGTAGGTTTCTTCAAGTTATTGTCGTTTGCAGCCATCTCATCTGATTCCTCGTGATTTTCGATGCCATTATGATGATGGAAATAATCAGGCTTTTTATAGCTAAACCGAGACTTGGCATATGCAGCAGTGCCACCAGCAACTAAGATGCCAGTGGCCACCAATAACGTTTTCCTGGAGAACAAGAAAATAACATAAATAAATAACCAATGTCTATGTGACTGTGACCATAAAGACACTTAGCTTTTAGAAATCATGAATGGGATCACCCAACATTAACCACAATTCAAATCAACCTCATGTACTTGGAAAATCAGTATACTGATCAAGAGACGATGAATTAGTTTAAATTGGATCATGCCACAAAAAACATATACATATATATATATATAACTAAACATGCAAGTAGAGACTAAAAATGTGAGAGAAAATGCATCTGCCTTCATATAAATATGATAACATGCCAGGAAGCAATTATACCTCCTTGAAGCAAGGATCGAACGACCATGCTCAGTTAGCTGCAACAGTTGAAGAGAATGCATTGTTGAAGTTCAAACCTTCCCGAACCAATAAATATCAATAACTGGAGTTTACTCCAGATTTTCTGAGCAGTTAAGGCTGTCATGCAGTAAAAAGTGAGAAACATAAGTGAATGGTAATGCAGAATTTCTTCCCGGAGCTGGGAAAAATATGACACCACAAATTTATTGAAAATTTACCAAGAAAACACGAGAATCACAATGAAAGTGCTATTTAACATCGAAGTATATTCGATGCGCATAGTAAGCAAGGCTCCTGAGAACACTTTATACATCATAAACAATTGAGAAATGTTATATTCCAGTTCAGAGAACTTAAGCTAGAGAAAATAACCAGTGTTTGCAATATTATCAGTGGTCTTATATTGTCCCTTTCATCTTAGAGGCTGCATTGCAAGTCAACAGCATAGCTTTTAAATCAAATGCCGAACAAAATGTTATGCAGAAAAACAGTGGCAACAACTTCAAATCAATTTTCAAAGATTACAAAACAGTTCCTCATGGTGTCAACCCTCAAAGTGAAGTTCCAATCAGTTGCAATCAAGCCAGGAAATATAATGTAAAATTTGAACTCATCACACGATCAATGATCAAGCCAGCAGCTAAAAACGAGAAATCCAACTCCAGTAGCCATTCATAATCTTGTCCGACAATTTCTAATGAGTATCACAGTTTTCATTACGTTTGGAAAAAACAAAAACAAAATCACAATCCGTCCAAAACGATAATCAATCAGTGATATGAAGAATTAGCTTATTGAAGTAAATTATAAATAAATCGAGACCTATAAACCAGCATCGGCGATTGGTGAAAATTGAATAATCAGAAGCAGGAAGCTCACCCAGAGCTACAAAAAGAAAAAATGAATAGAGTTAGATGGTGATGGAGCAGCCAAAAATCCTCAACAGCGTGTGTGCGGATCAAACCTTAACCACAAGAATTCATATCATACCTACCGCATGAATTGTTGAACGCGAACAGAAGAAGAAGAGAGAGATTTTGTTTTCTAGTAGTAGAGACTGAGACGATGATGAAGGAATACCATACAGTACTATCAATTTATGATTCTCCTAAACTCCTAATGCATTGCAGATTAATCTTCGATCAATTACATTGCGGATTACTCAATTTATATTTACTGTCTTCAATTTATTTACTGTCATTTATTTATATTATTACAGTAAAACCATTAAAAAAATTTAGCTATCCGTATCCGTGACGGTCTCGTTTGATACATTTATCTGTACATGACTATGATCAGTGGTAGGGGCGGGTCTGTCAGTAATTTTTTTTATCGATCTACGCAGCAATAGCGACATACGATCGTTTATAGCCTTTCCGTTTAATTTTTTATATTTCGTTTTATTTGAACTGTGAGATTTGAACTGTGCAGAAGTTGTTTATTTATTTTATTGGAACAGATGATTGCAACAATGACAATGAAGATGAGAACATCAATATTACTATAATAATCTTAATTACAACTGAATAATAAAGAATGAAAAGATGAAATATATATTCTTATTATGATTCCTTACATTTTTATTCTTTCTAATCTATTTTCTATTATTTTTCAATTAAGATACATTCAAATTATTCTAAACTTCCTATCTTTTGATTTAAACTTGTCTCGTTATGTACCTGAAAGTGATCTTTCCTACGTAAATGACTGAAATTTGGTTGTGGAGTGTAACACAAGAAAGTTATAAAGACTTGATTTTTTAGCTCCCAACCCAATAGACATCATATGGCCTATGTAAAAAAGAAAAAGAAAAAGTCCCATTGAGACAATAATCCCCTAACTTTTTGAGAGAATTGCTCAATTATATAAATCCTATTTTTATAAATTTCTTTAGATTTAGTACTTTTTTAGCTCCCAACCCAAGTAGACATCGTATGGTCTATTCTGTCTTGGAATCGACGACATTTGTCAAACCCAAGTCATCTATCCGTCTCCAATTTATGTTTAAGAACCCATGGAATCAGTGTTGTAGCTATTCAAGACTAATTCATAAACTTTTGGAACCAAAATCGTCCATTCGAATTTCTTAGATGTAGAATCGGCAGATTGTTCAACTCTTGCAGTAAAATAATTTATTAATTGTACATAATTTATTAATTGTACAAATGATAAACAACCTTACAAATTGGTTCCATATGAAATGTTTAATGTTTCCTCAGATAGGAAACGATATTGATGGGATATTTTTGAATCCAACCTGTCCGGATTAAAGTCTAGTTAGAAATTTTTTAACTGACCGTTGTTGAACAGAAGATTAGAAGTTTTCAGATCCCTGTGTAGCACACAATTGTCATGAAGATATTTGACACCTCCAACAACTGCCGCATCAGGGCATTGATTTCACTTTCACTTGTACAAAACCGCTGCTGGTTCTCCTGGGCCTCTAAAATTAAAAACATCAAACTCTATTGGAGGTCCCATCTTCAGGGACTGCAAAGGAAACATATATGATTAAATGTATCAGCTATGTCTAACACCAGAATTCAAAATCAAGATAAAACGGACTAATAACATTTTGTGGGAAGAAACACTGCAGCAATGTTCAAAATATCAGTAAAAAAAGGGAATTGTCAAAAAATACTCCTAAAACCAAACTTAGAAACTTAACAGCTCTGGTTTCATTCTAGAAGCGCAGAATGAATGGGAACTTTTTGCTGACTCTTTTAATTTGGAAATGAAACAGAACAGCACTAATTAACTTAATTTCACCTTTTTCTAATATACTACTGGATATTCAAGTTTAGTGGGTGCAAGATACAGTACATACACAAATTCAAACCACATCGCCAAAGAATGTCCCTACATATAATACAGGTTAAAAAAAGTTAAATGTTTTGAAATTAAATGCAAGCTGAAAAAGAAGAGGCTAGATAATACGTACATTCTGAGCACTACTCATTCCGGTAGCTAAAAGATCATTGATCATAGCAAGAAAGACTCTTCCTCCTCGATAAAACAATTTAGTACCTTGGTCACATGAAATACTACTCATCAGTACTGTAGACACTTTTTCATATAAATCTTAATGTTACTATCTTTTTCATAAAAATCAAGTTTCATAAATAAATAAAATCTTACAGGTTCAGCAGCTTCAACATCGCCAGTGAATGACGCACCATCACAATACTTGACTTCAATTCTGTTCTAGTTGTGTCAATCTACACCATGAGTAACATAAATAGATTTACATTCAGACATTCAGGAAAATTTTTTAACCCACTCAAAAAACAAACTGATTAATTAAGTACCTGGATTTGATGCATGCTTGCTGCTAAGAACACCAGAGAAGCCTATAGTTTTCTCCAATAAATTACAGCCCTAAATATGTGTTTCTTACAACTGAAAACAAAATATCAAAAAAGATTCTTCACGCCTCTCTAAAACACAGACTGAATAATTAAGTACATGGACTTAAGAACACCAGAGAAGCAGTTAGATTTCACCATTTTCGTAGATGATCCTATATCCGATGTTCGAGGTTCAATTCAACACCGTGAATGTGAATGAACGCAAAGACTTGTGAATGTGAATCAACCAACTTTCATCAAGGATTACGACATTCATGAATTATAAAAAAGAGGATTGATTTATCATGTTTATGTAAAGAATATCATATCCAGCCAGCTAAACTATATGAATAAGCATATTCAGTAAGTATAAGAAAGAGAATGAAGCTTACATCATGGCCATAGAAATCTGTTTCAGATCGTTTTCGATGTTCCTTGATCATTTTTCTTGACTCCATAGGATCAATGCATGCAGTATTGGCTGATTGAATAAAGTCTAGCAGCTTCTCATTTTTGTCCAATTAGCCATGCAAACAAAAAAGGTTACAGGGGTTAAGCTGATGAAGTCATGAATTCCATCTTGAGTTCAATGAATTTTACTCGATACACGTGGTGGGTTCTCCCGAGGAATCTCCATTTCGTATTGGTGATAAGAATCTCAATGATGTAATGTTTCCATGGCAGAGGACAAAAAAGTGGATTCAGAGAAGGAAAAGTGTAACTTCACTGTGCCGAGCCGACATTGCCGTGAGAGTGAATTGAGGAGGTCGATTAATCGACATTTCTCGCAGTAGAGCAAAACCAAAGTGAATGCTTATTCGACCTATTTAGACGGATGCCATGTAGCTGTGCTAGCAGCCGGAATTTTTAGCACGTACTAGTAAATAGGTGCGCTCACATGTGCACTTGTGAGCACAAGGACGAAAACAAGACAAGAACGTAAAATAACACAGAAAATTGTTAACGCAGCTCGGTTTCCCTACTCGCGAGGCCAAGCCTGTAGGTAAACAAGATTCCACTATACTTGGAACAATAGGACAATACTTGTGGTTACAACTCGCTCATCTATAACCTATCTCCTATTTTCCTAAGTGTACTCTTTGCTTACCTAAACGGCCTAATCTCACTATTAGGACTTACAATGATGCCTACACCAAACGGGTGAGGACTTCACGCGACCCTCTTTCGTATACACGTGCTCCGTTGCCTTGTCAATCCGACAAGGGCTTGCTCGCAACCCTCTTGCGATCTACGAGGTCCCAACACTCCACCGTGCTCACAGCTCTCTCTAGCTTGCTAAGTGATCTTCTTAATTCTCTTTAAGAAGCGTGAAAGGATGCTTTCTAGTGAAGTGAGTCTTCTCCTTTTATACTCGCCGCAAGTTCGAATCACATCAAATCTCCTTCACTCGAAATCACCGTGAATTGATACACAAAAGAATCCTTTTACTAGTTGACTTCCTTTTGATAAACTAGTTTCCTATTCCAATAAGGAAACTAATTATTTCTTCAAATCAAATCAAATCTTCATCAAAATCCGAATCAAATCAACCAGGATTCATCCATTAACTAGTTTCCCAATCTGATTTGTATCGTAGGATCGTATCATATATTCGATGAATAAATGAGGTTTGACGAAAATAGCCAACTCACGAAAACCGCTCTGCACTCGTGTCCGCAGATACCGTGACCACAGTGAAGAACCCATAGCAGCTTGCAAGAACAATCTCCCCTTTGGCATTTTTGGCAAAAACCTCCGAGATCCTTCGTACAAGACCTAACTCCCCCGTGAGTAAGCATGCACAGTGGAAACACCAAGAGACGAAAGTAACAAGTCCCCGGAAACTAGTAATAATGCAAAAAGAATCAACCCGTGTAAACACACCGTCGAGACACAAGTACACGTACACATATATCTCCCCCTTTTTTGTCAAGAAATCGCCAAAGAGACCGTTAGGAGAGAATAAACTTGATGAAAGACAGACCATGTACCGCATCCTTTTTTTTCGTTTAAGGACCGATGGCCATGCACACAGTGTACTTCAACAACACCGTCTTCAAGACAAGTTGTCTTCAAGCATTCTCCATTTTAGATGGAGAGATATTTTGTTGCTCCCCCTTAGCCGCAAGATATTTATCATGGAACTCCCCCTCAACATGAGAATGAGGGAACTCCCCCTTAGCATGAGCCTCCCCCTCAACCCGAGGGTTACCATAGAAATCAAGCAACAACAGATCCTCCGTGATAACAAGATCCGCAACGAACGACAGTACAAACCAGAGACTTCTCATAGTCTCATCAAGCTTTTTCCTTGGATGTTAACTTGTCATAGCCCAAACATTGTTCCCTAACATGTAGGAACACATTCCAACCCCTTTTTTTTTTTTTTTGATTTTTCTTTTTCTATTTTTTCTTTCCTTTTCTTTTTTTTATCAAAAAGAAACAAATAAAACAATAATTTAAAAAGGTATATACAGTGGAATGTAAGCACTTATCTCAACTTTCATATTGTCGAGCAAGGTCCGTGAGCTCCTCTCAAGAACTCAAAACGACTTGCATCTAGCTTCTTTATTTGTTTTTCATGTGAGACATATTCCAAGGCCACTTTCTTCTCTTCTACAGTGTTCTCTAATAAAGTTGTGACGAACTTGGATGTGCTTCGATTTGGAGTGTCGTATCGGATTTTTCGATATGTTTACAAGACTCGGTGTTGTCGCAGGAGACCGTCAACACACCTTGCTCCAGGCCACCACTTTTGATGTCTTCAGGCGAATGATTCTTTTGAGCTCTGGTTGATGGATACACATTCTGGTTTGAGACAAGCAGCATGGTTTCTTGGACGTTCTCGAAATCTCGTGCGAACAGAGATGCCTCCACACTAGGTGTGTTTTCATTCCCGCCAACACCCTCGCTTTCTAAAGCTTCCACACTGTGTGTGTTCTCAATAGATTGAGGTTGATTAAACACAGGTTCGTCATCCCTTATAACTCCCATTCCAGCCTTAGCTTGTTTCTCTTTTCCAACCTTTGTATCTACCGTTAGAGTCACCCGTGAGCACAGGACGTCCTTTCACAGTGTCTCCGATAGGTCAAGCACTTTTTCTGGTTCCGATATGTCCAGCTTTCACATCTTTCTTTTCTACCCGCATACGTCGTTGAGAATGATGTATGATATCCACTTTCTTCTTTGGATGTCTTCTTGGTTTCGAAGCAATGAGATGTCGAATATCATCCCGTAAGATATAACACTTAGGACGTATGTGCCCGTGTTTATTGCAGTAGTGACAGATAATCCTTCTTCCGCTTTTCTTGTGTCGTGAACCGTTTCCTTTTCCCGTTTTAGAGGAACCGTGGCCAACTTCAAAACCATTATTCTTTGGAGTTATCGTTTTTAATTTTTCAATTTCACAATTGGCTTACTTCAAGCTTCTTCTCTCGTTCTCGACAATTTAGATTTCAATTGACCAATCTCGCTTCGTATTTTTCAAACACCTTGTCGAAATCCTTCCTTTCTTCTTTAAGCCGTTGAACTTCATCGAAAGCAAGTGATTGATTCCGAGGGATTCAGCCATTTTTTCAAGAAGATCTTTGAAGGCAAGCATGTATATCTCTATCATCATCACTATCTCGAGTACTCGTCCGAACTTGAGTTTTCCTCTTCTTACCCGTGCTAACAGTGTCCGTGTTCACAGCATTCACGAGCCGTGCTCACAGGTGTATGAGCCGTAAACGCTTTATAAGCAGGAAACTCACTTCTCACTTCCACTCCGGATGACTCTTCATCACTCCATGTCGCTCCGAGAACTTTCTGTTGTTCTTTAAGAGTGTTAGCACACTCTAGCAGCAATGTGACCAAAGCCTTGACATGCATGACACTGTATCTTTTCTTCCTCAAACCTGGTTCTTCCTTTACTGGATTCTCCCTTTGTGAACATCTCAAACATCTTTTCCATATTCTTCATAAAAAGTGCTAACTCGCTCACCGATTTGTTGCTCGCCCGTGATAACAGTGTGCCGTGACCACATCGATTTAAAGGCAACATGCATTTAGGTTTAGGTTTGGACTTATCTTTCTTCCTCATTGCCAAAGTCATCTCATGGGTTCTCGAGCTTTCCCATTAGATCATCAAACCGTAAGTTCTCGAAATCGGAGATTCACCGATTGCATCCATCTTCGAGCTGAATTTCTCCGTAGTGAGATCAACACTTTTCTCACCAGTTTGGACTCCGGAATTACCTCGCCAAGAGCAAGAGATTCATTAGCAATGCAACGAATCTCTTTTCAAAATCAGCAATAGATTCATCATCATACATGGTTGAGAGAATCAAACCTGGTAGAGATGAGATGTAGTTTTGATTGCCGGACCGATTTTGATCCTTCATATGTGAGTCGAAGGGCATCCCATAATTCCTTGGCAGCTTCAAGATTCCGAATGATCTTGAACACACCGGGACGAACAAAGACACCGAATAATGCCCACAGCCTCGCTTATTCGCTCTA
>JANIEQ010001530.1:0-10097 GCA_024708375.1 Oxalis stricta | reverse complement strand
TCTCTTCCATTCATGGTTGTTGGAGATTCAGAACATTGTTCCTTGTTTTCAATAGGATGAGTCTGGTATACATTTTTTTCTTTATCCAACTTTTCCTCTTTTATTACCAAATCCAGACAAGTTAGTTTTATATTATGAACATTTTTCGTTCTTGGTGGTTTTTTTTGATTGTCTCCTTTAGTAAAGATTGCTTCTATTTTTTAACTTGTATGATCGTTCAATTTTAGATTGGATGTTATTAAATAGCAATGGAATTCCAGTTTTAATAAAGTTCATTAGCGAAACGAACGAACGTTAATTGCACCACCACCCAACCTCTCAAGATCTGAAATTCAACAGCACACAATTTCCTTCACCACCCAACTCCAGTACGGTCCTGACTCCAATCTGGTACAATTTCCCCACCACCCAACTCCAGTCCGGTCCCAGACTCCAATCTGGTATTCAACTGACCTCCGATACAGCACGGACCAAACCAGGATCGGGGTTCGCTACTTAAAACTAGTGATGTGGGAAACTGACGCTGGAAGAGAAGATTGACAGAAAAGACATAAAAATGTGGTTTGTTAATGAATGGTGCGATATCTAAAATGATTATTTTCTCGAATGATTGATGTAATCAGAAGAGTGTCCAAGTGACCATTGATTTCCATAATCAAGAACCAACACAGTTCTAAATTAGACTGAAACTTGCATTAAGAGCCATTCTCATTAGTAAAATTAGAAGTTAATCCAACAAAAATATATACCAATCTGTCTGTTTAAATCGCCCGAATGTCGATAACAAATATTTTGTTCTGTATAACATATGCTATTAAGACATTTTTCACATTCTTTTGTAAAAAACAAAAGATCAATAGTTCAACAAATAGAAATGTAAAGAGAGGAAAAATAATAATCCTCCCGCATTCATGAGCAAAAAAAACATCCCAGACAGATTAGGAACAAATATAGTACATTGGAGGACTCGATCAAAGAATCGCCAAATGTTCTGTACGAGCATGGAAATAGATATCGGCTGTGAAGACGACAGCACTTCCTTCTTTTCTGGAAATTTATCATCTGAAGTCAAAATTGCAAAATTTCCAAGAATTTGTTCTATAACCAATGTTCTTCTGTATGAGCAATTATGCCTAGTCTCCACGTCACCATCTAATACTTCTGCAACTTTTCCTCGTATATACCACATACTTTTTCTATCTGCAAACTATTTTCTTAGACATAAGTTATGTACCAGAACCTGGTCATCCGGAATGTCCAGCAACTTCTGCAGCTCTCTGCCTCATCATCTCATTTACGGCAGCTCTTCGTCTTGAATCGGACTGCTGCTGCAGCCTCCTTAGGTGTTCTTTCAGATCTCTGAACAAATAACAAAAATTATATATAATCAAATTTCCTTTAGATAAATCTGTATATAATCATCAATATATAAAAATGAGAGGAAAAAATAAAAGAGCAGAGATTTAAGTACATACTTGCAACGAGGCACACTGCATTTGATCTCTTTGCATGCTCTAGCATGGAGTTGCAGGAGATACCACATCTTCTTACAGAGCACACAGCCTCCACCAGCACGAGTTTTGCAGAACATCCCGTGTCGGAAAAGCCCTCTAACCTTTCGACAGTTGGGGTATTGACAATGTGGAGAGCGGCACTGAGATGCGTGCACCAACAGATCAAGCATTTTCCGAAGCTGCAAGGAAATAACACAATTCAGATTTAATATTGAAGCATAAATGTTAAGTGCCACTAAATACACCTATTCAAGATTATCAAACATACATGTACTTTCACATGTTTGTTGATAAGCTAGACATTTAATATGGAAAAAAAACAAGGTTTTCGTTAAAACCTAGTTGCAATTCTTTTGCAGTACTTTTTTGGTCAAATAGAATTCCCCTTTTGAAACCCAATTAAAAGAACCATAAGTTCCAAATCTTCTCCAATGAAGAGACAACGATTGATAATAGAAAATTTTATGTCGATCTAAAACAATAATACGAGATCACAATAAAACAAAAGTTAAAACAGTACCTGTAGAACACGTTGTTGCCTAGCTTTGTATTTTGAGCATCACGATCAGCGATCGAAGGATGATTGGTCAATTTATGAGGATGATCACTACCCCCATCCTTTTGATAACATAGCATTACATACATCATAATCAGGGCAAACTTCACATCGCCAACCTTGACCAGTTTCAATGTCAAGATGGCATATATTGCAAGTGGTCACAAATGCAGGAGCAGTTGGATTATGAAGGTGGTAGAGCACCATCATTGAGGAATGTTTAGCACGCCTTAAAGTGTCATACTGATAATGATTTCCCTGACAGAGACTCAAAAATGCTTGTCTGGTGTCAAAAAATTCACTCTCAAGAATGTCATCTTTATCCTTTGTATCAAGCAGGAACACCACAAATTTCAACCTGTATAAGACAAGTGATGCCAATTTTTACCGCCCAAACTAAAAAAAAAAGACTTAAAGCTAAGTTTACAAACAGAAGAGCAATAAATTTCTCAAGATAAAAATTTCAAGTACTTAGTTGTGACTAGTTCACTGCAACAAACAACTTACCGGGTATAGGGGATGTTTCTCCCTGTGATGGACAGGATGTCTCTCTCTTTCTTCTCGTTTTTGCTCTGAATCATAGCATCTGTAAGATAACAAACAGATTCATCAAAACTCAGAAGAATTTTAAAAATTACATAGTTTGGTAGTGTTTGGATGCAAGGAGAGTGTGGTTAGCATGCACAGGGTTGGGGAAATGAAATGAAATAGAGAAGTGTTTCCAGATTGTGAGGAACTAGAGGCAAAGCAAAAATGTTAGGAAAAATTGAAGATAGACACATGCTAGTCAGTCCAATTTTTTATATCTAATTACAATAACCAAGACACACATCAATATTAACAAGCTCACATCTTAAAGAAAAAAGGAATTGCATGTCAAGAAACAGAATTCTTACCCATCACAAATTTGAAAGTTCTTGCACTGGTTGCAAACCCAACGATTTCCAGATACCATTAATATACAGCAATGGGAACAGCAATGTTGCAGATGAACCATAATAAAATCCTCCTTCATGGGAGAAATAGTTTCACCAAGCTGGAATAGAAGCAAAGATCAAATGAAAAAATATATTAATATATAGATATATACCAAAAATAAAAGAAACTCCAAATCGACAGCTTTTTATGTCCTAGACTAGATCATTAGCTGGTTGAACTGAAAAAACTATAAGATTGATAGAAGGAATGAGTAATAACAAGCACGCACAAGAGCAAAATCATAATAAAACAGCTAAAAACAAATAACAGTCTAAAAGATTTGAGAGAGAGAATTACTTTATGCATTAACATCAGATCCTTCGATACGTTACCAGAAAGATCAGACTGGCCAGATGCTTTGAGAGCTCTTTTGGTTATTGTTTTCTTGAGTGTCCCTCTTTTATTCTGCTTCTTTCCATCTTCTTCCTGATTAAGCTGATGAATTAAATCCTCAGCAGCACCTGGCCAGTAGTCACCATCAAAATAGGGCAGCCTGGCTGCTGTCACCTTAGATCTACATTCACCCATAGTTACAAAGAAATGATCATATAAATTAGTGAGATCGACAGCAATGTTCTCCTTTCTAGCTTTTCTCAACATTGATAAATACCTGAAATACAAAGAAAGGTAGTACAAATAAATAAAGGTAAGGAGAGCAAAAGACAATTATGAGAACAATGCAGACTATTTGTCCAAAAGCAAAATTATTTATATTTGTTTCACGCTAGCTCACCATTCCCTAAGTTTATCAGATCTTGGCGTCTTTTGAATTTCTGGATGACAATATAAAATATAATCTTCACCCTTCAGTGGAGGGCAAGCCCATATATAACAGCTTGTAAAACCCCTCTTCTTGCAATATTCAAGGTACCCAATCTAGAAATAATATACGAGAAATGGGTTATATTAAGTCATGTAGAGAAGTGTAGTGCAAAGAAAGATATGACTAGTTCTAAATAAAAGCAGATATAATGGAAAATAATGCTAACCAGAATCTCATGGTAAACAAAGGTACGTAACGCCTCTCCAGTCACTGTTTTAATATCAGGCCTGAAATACTTGACAGAATCTAGGTACGAGAGATATACACGGCGCTGATTTGGAAATGATGTCTCAGATCCAAATTCCTGGACGTACATGCCAAATAAACAAACCTCAACGCCCTCGATCTTCTGAAACAGCAAAATAACCTGGAGAAGAGAATTCAAGAAAGTGTAGGGTAGTTATATTACAGAAGCGTAGGGAATTTCGGCTAGAAAAGCAAAAATTACTATCTTAGCAATTTTTTGTGTAAGAGTGAATCAAAATCCAATACCTTAGACTTGTATGCAAACTCTGTAGGGTAGCTCTCTTCCCGGAAAATTTCAAGAAAGCGTTGTTTGACTTCCAACTTTTTGTCGACAGATGATACAACTCGGACTACAAGTTCCTCTGCTCCAATAACCTGCCAATATTGATAGAGGACAAATAAATACAAAAACGGAAGCATATTTCACAAGTTTAACAATTTTAATTAGAGAAATGCATAAGTATATATCTACTACTAACAAACAGGAAGCAGAAATAGTTGGATGATCCCCCACATAAATACCATTTGTTAAAGACTAACATGTTTCTCAAAAGAAAATTCAAGCAGAAAGCATAACGATTATTCCCTGACATGACTAAAGAGTGGTACTCAAGAAATTCAATCTGCAAACCATATTCTGTTTTTGTGGTCGTGCACGCCAGCAAAACTGTTATGTAATTGCTCATTTGTTCATCCTTGAAGAGGAGGGGAAAAAAAAAAACTGCTCCATGCACTTGATAAAGTTTTTAACAAAATGCTTTTGTTTAACTCCACATAAAGACTTGATGTAAATTAAAACTACCTCATCATAACTTTTTCCTTGAACCCTTGCCCTCTCCAGTCTCTCCTGTTTCAGCCTTCTAAATAATCTCTGCTCTATATGGTCGCTTAGGATTGTTCTTGGTAAATCTTTGGCCCCAAGAACTGCACTCTGTGGTAGTGGCTTACGCTCTCCTCCTTCAACTTCGGCAACATAGCAATTCGGACAAGTATATTCAGCTTGCCCACTGTCATTTCTTCTCCCATTAAACAAAGCACAAATCTGATGTTGCCAAGCTTCGCATTTGTCACATTGCACCCACTGCAGAGAAGTGGAGAACCATTAAGGATGCAGAAAAGTCAAAAAATAAGAAAAGTTTATAGCCATGCGACAAAATGGCATAATTAGAGAAAAAACATTAGAACATACCCATTCTTCAGTCTCCTCATCATTTTTCTTCTTCTCAAACCTTGCCTTTGGAATGGCACGCTCATCAACCAATATATTCTCTCCACGAGCCTCATTGTAGCACGGTATGCAGACATAATGCCTCGTTTCTTGAGCAAAGATCGTATAATACATTGCATTTCGCTTTATTCGAGCACCACAAGGCGTGCAATATATTGGTGGGGGCTCAAAAGTGAGCTTCTCAACTGCACATAACTGACAAGAATTTTCACTCATCGAGAATTCCATAGCTTGATTCCTCTCAGCCTTTGCCTTACTCTGTATGTAAAAATAAATTAAAATCACCATACAAGTAATTTTAAGTTTTAACCAAAAGTTGAAGTCCCAAAAATTGAAGGGATAATGGAAGCTGTTAGAAGGATCACAGAAAGAAAAAGAAAAAAAAAATAAACAAAAAAATAAATGAGAGTTTGGTTATCCTACAATTCCTACCAATCATTTAAATGAAAGTCCGTCCATAATGCATAAACTAGACATTTTTCTTATAACTAATTTTAAAATCTCAAGAAAAAATAAATTATAAAACATGTATCAATGAACTTACCTGCCCGATCCACTGCCTCAGGCCAATAATATGCTCCCTAACTTGTTCAGGGGTAAACAATTCAATCAGCGAGACCCCCTTCATCTTTGGCTTCCCAGACTTGGTTCCGGAGACATTTTCAGTAGGTTGCGGGACAATTTCATGCTTAGCTGGATCATTCTCTTTATCAAGTTTAATATTTTCTTCATTCATTGATCCAGCTTGATCATCATAAGTTACTGGTTTGAAACCAGGTTTCCACTCGCAATTGTCAATAACACTGTCCTTGTTCCCCTCACCAGCAGTAGGGCTTGCTTGTTCAGAGCTTGCAGTACCCTCAATCTTCACTTCCATATGCTCTGGCTTAATAGTTATAGAAATATCATGCTCCTTCTCTTGGGACTGAGTGTTCTGGGTTGAATGAGGTTCTGTAACTAAGACAGGATCCAGAGACTTTGAACTGTGTTCTATCTTCATACGCTTTAGTGAAGGCTGCAGATTTTCTGATGATTCAACAACGGATGGAGTGTCACAAAAAGCTCCAGTTGACATGTGTCCATTATCAATTACTTCAGGGGATTTCCTAACTGGACCAGGTAAATTGGAATTAGGATGTAGACGAGTGCGTGCTGTTTGAGACTTTAGGTAAATTTTGACAGGAACGCAAACCGGGCAGCGGGAATCTAGACAGTGCTTATGATGATGGATCAATATTTTCGTATGATGACAACGAGGATAGGAACACTGATTTGTGTTGCATTTTGCGATATGTCTCCACAGCTTTTGGACGGTAATGCAGTGTAGTTCAGGGCATCTCCCTCGGGAGCCCCACACCGGCGAGCATGGCGCAAGAACAAAAGCCATCGTTGTTGATTTTTATATTGCCTATCATGGCTTCCGATTACAGAAGCACCATTTGAGTTTGGGGCACTCACAAAACTTCTAGAATCGATCATTTGACCCACACCTCCATCTGAAGGTAAATTATTTCTCTGAGCTTCATTCTGTCCTGACAATCTCTGACGAAAATCCTCTTGCATATGATTTTCATGTGAAACATTACCTGCTGTTAAGTGGGTAGTTTCTTGAAGCTGAGATTTCCATTCACCCTGATGAACTGAGCTTAAATCCTTTTGTGATTCTCCCAGAGGTTTATGTGGATGCAACATTTGCATATGTTGAGAATTCTGAGGCGTAGTAGAGGACTTATCTTGCTGCTCATATGAAACCGAAAGATGATGAGCACCCCTGGAATGATCTTCCTCAGTTCTCATCGGGTAGTGGTCTTGCAATTCAGGAACTTGGGACTCTTTAGAACCCATCGAAGGAAAAACCCCATTATGGAGCTCCGACCCAGGTTCTTGCTTCACTTGATTGCTTACACTGGAATTCAGATGAGACTGGCCATATGCATCCGTTTTTGACAAATGCTGCTGATGCATTTGCAGCTTCTGTTGGCTTTGTGGTCGAACAAATTGTTGCTGTTGATTGAACTGGCGAGATTGCTGTTGAAATTGTTGCTTTTGCTGAGATTGCACAGTAGAAGGTGGAAAATTCACCTTGTCAGATTGATCCATTGGTATTGGTTTCACATTAGCATTATGCTGCATACTGTGTAAGCCTGCCTGATTACTCAGCATCGGGAGCTGGTTTTGGGAAGAGATTGAGAACTGGCAGAATTCATATGCTGTGTATTCATCATTGATCCAGCTGATGTTACAGGGCCATAACAGTCACCAGATCCAAAAGAATCCCCAGAGCGCATTCCATATCTATCACCTGACAACAAATTGTTTGCTTTGAGAATGATGAAATGATAAATTGGCATTTGCATCATTAGTGACAGTCAATAACTTTATGAAGTGAGAGAGAGATGTTACCCTGCATCGGAGGTCGTAGACGTTGATCAAAAGGCTGTTGCAAAGGACGAGGAGTACCACTGTATGGTGCTCCAGATAGACAGCCTTCAGATGAGACAGGCTCATTCTTAACATTCCTAACCATTCCTAAACCACCATTTGGGAACCCATATGATTTTTGCTGCATTCCTGATCTTATCCCGCTACCCATTTGGCTGCCCAGGTTATGTAATATACGACTATTTTGTCCCCCAACCAGCTGCTTTTGCTGCTGATGCTGTGATACCATCACAGGCTCAACATTTGAGAACCCACCAACAGGTTTTGGAAGGTTCCGACTTCACATGGGACTGATTGCTGCTACCAGTGAACCCAGGAGTAGGAATCATCTGGTTCCCGGAAGTAGGAATCATCTGGTTACCGGGAGTAGGAATCATCTGGCTCCCGGGAGTAGGAATCATCTGGCTCCCTGGAGTAGGAATCATCTGGCTCCCGGAGTAGGAATCATCTGGCTCCCAGGAGTAGGAATCATCTGGTTTGTCATTCTTTGCATACCCATTGCTGATACGTTTCCACTAGAACCAATTGAGTAATTAACTGGTGACTGCTGGTATCCATGAGTCAGACTTCCTGCAAAGTTTGGCATGTAACATAGACAGTGCGAAACAATAAGAACATAAGTAGTAAAATATTGGCATTAAATTATACAAATGAATTCTCGACACTGAAAGTAATTATTGAAGAGCCATGAAGGTGCAGTAATAAGATTTGGATTCCCACTGTGAAACATACCAGGTGTTGGTATCATGTTCGCAGTTGTAGAAGAATTAGGTTGCGGGTGAGAGGATCTTTGGTCGGTTCTGCGTTTAATTAGCGTGTGCAGGCGGCTCTCCAAGGTATCCAAATTCATATAATCTTCCTGCAGTGAAAAAAAGAAAAGAAAAACATAAGACAGAAAACAGAGAAGACAATTTGACAAACAGTCTGCATTTTCAAATTTGTTTGAAAAAGAAAATGAGAAGACCTTTGTATGGGCCATCTTAAATAAACCCTCCTCTAAGCGCTTTGCTATATCTTTAAACTTTATTCTTGATGCATCATCACCAGGTTGAGGTTGCTTCTGTCGTAAGATGCCATAGCTACAGAAAAGATAGGAAAGGCTATCAAATTTTCAACAACATTTCAGGAAACAAAGAATAAGATAATGCAGAATCTGCACAGTAATGCACCATACAACACTAAAACGCCAACACTTTATGGAACTACTATCTTAAATAAATGCAATCATAAATCAAAAACCATATTCTACTATTGGTACCCTCAAACCGTGTATGCAAACACAAGTACACTAACACTAGGGACTGACAACTGAATTAATTAAATAAAAACAGGACACAAGAAATACTGAAGTACATGTACAATTATGAGTACATTAGTCTCGGGTTTCTCATGGGAATTATAAAATTCCCACTTTCAAAATACACCTAAAAATAATCATCTTAGCAAGTACCTAAAGAGGAAATGGCACAGCACAGTGTAATTAGTACACCCTACTGCAAACTCACATCACGGTAAGAAAATAAATATGAGGATTTCATATGCACATGCTTGTGGAATTTACAAACCAGTGATCCTGCAAGGGAATATATGAGTAAGTGGGAAAAACACAGTGGAGAAGAGCAATCCACAGAACAGGGAGAAAGATAAACCTCATGCTTGGGTCGAAATTATAACTATTTAAGATTTGAAGTCATACAGATTATCTCTAACTATGGCACTTTACATTGCCAATCAACGACCGACTCAACTAATCGAAATCCATACAGAACATAACTGAAACACAACATATATGGACATACAATAATTGCACAAAGAATAAGTCAGAAACAAAGTCACTGTCTATTCGGCTATACATAAACAGAAAGCAAACTGGACTAAGATTTTCCAGATAAGAATGCCTTACATCCGTTCTTGGATATAAACGCGTGACGGAGAAGCTCAGGATCCATGTTAAACGTGTTGCGTGGGCCACCACCGGTAGGCCCAACACCAGCACCTAAATTCTGCATTTGAGCAGCCGATGGTCCATTCTGCGGTGGTTGATTAGAGACTTGCCCTGCTAAATGCGCTTGTACATTCATACTTCCTAATAATTAACCCGATACTTCTGCTTCTGCTATTAATTTTAACTATATTGCAACGATGCCACATAACTCAAGGCATTCAAAAAAAAAAAAAAAAACTCCACCATCAAGCTGCCATACTCATGTGAGCTCTATCTATCTGTCATTCAAAATACACATATGCAGAGTTAAACCACAGTAGAGTAGGGACTTCAATTCCAATCAAAAAACACATATATTTGGGTGG
>JANIEQ010001529.1:0-16235 GCA_024708375.1 Oxalis stricta | reverse complement strand
ATCATTCAATCCACTACAGCCCCGGAATACATCATGTTGTTACGTTTTACATGTAGACACTCAATCTTTATTAGTTTTGACACTTGGATCCCTAAACCCCAAAATGTACACAAATTGGCTCTCAAATCGACACCCGTTCACATTACAAAGCGAGTAGTCCAACCCTTGTCACTCAGTAGAGCCGGCAAAAGGAACCCGCGGGTCATGGGTCTCACCCACCCACCCACCTTAGGAAATTATCGGGTTCGGGTCTCCACATGTGAAGCCCTTAAAAATTTTACGACCCGACTTTGCTCCGGCCAGTGGATTTTACGGGTCCATCCGGCCCCGATTTTTGGGTGGCCCATTGACCCATCATAATTGAACATATTAAATCAAATATATTTTGTATTAGTATTTTTTAAAGGTAAATGTTATTGATATATGAAGGTAAATGTTATTCATATATATTTTGTATTAGTATTTATTTATATGTTAATATTTAGTTTTAATTTATGTTTCTTAATTTCCTACACGATGAAGAAAATGCGTCACTCCTCGAATTAAGATATGCAAACTTCGTCCAACACTTCTTCCAAGACAAGTAAAATTTCGAATGTGATTCATGTTGTTGATTGAACTACTTAGTTATGTTCTTGCGAATTTTCTTTGTTTTGACTACGATTTTTAAGTATTGTTGTGTTCGTAATGTCGTAGCTCTAATTATTATTCTTACGGATATAATATGTTCTAATTATGGATTGTTAAGAACATAGCTATTATTATGTATGTACCCCTTTGATTCGTGCAACATTTGCATGTAATTTTGCAATTCTTATCTTCTTTAATCAAATTATGCCATTTTTTTATTTCGAAACAAATGATTGTCTACGAGTAGATGGGTGACCCATCGACCCGTTACATGGGTCAGATCCGGATTTTCATTTTTCAACCCATCAATTTTTTGACCCGACCCAACCCTGTCCATAAAATTTCGGTCCAGTGTGGGTTTCGGTAAACCCGACCCATTGCCAAGCTCTAGTCATAATGCTTGTAATAAGAACTACTTCCATCATTTTTTAGTTGTCACTTTTGACAGATTTTTTGATCATTTATTAAGTGTCATTTTAGAATTTGAGGTGAAATTGTCCATTATACCATTATCACTTAAAATGTTTTTATTCTCTATTCTCCTTTTATTATATGTGTTAAGATTTTTTTTAATTTAAACTTGTTTTGTCTATTCAAATATATTATTATCTCAATATAATTGATTTTAATTTTTTCTTATTTTTTATGAAATGAGTAAAAGTTGTTACACTTAAAAAGTTCGGAAGGGAGTATGTTTTATAAAGAATCATCTTGAATACTATATTTCTATGAAGGCGCGTTCTACATTTTCCGTTCCTTGACAATTTTGCAGTTTTCTTGTACTCTAAAGATGAAAACTTGGATTAAATTTTAAGTTGACTTCCAAATAATTTCTCAACTGAAGTAAAAATTTGATATCATGCAACAATACTACTTGTTTATCTTTTAACAAAATCACAGTTTCAGTTTATCAATTTTTATCAATGAACACACTTGATCACTTTTGACATTCTTATAATCAAACTCTCAATTCTCAAACCTCAATCAATCAATCAATTGAAAATCAAAACTCCTCCATACCAAATTAAGAGTGCTTCTGAAAAACTCAAGAAGGTGGCTTGTAATAAGCATAAATTCCATAAAAGCTCTGTACGAAAGTTAGGATCAGCAACACGACAGCAGCGACAAGTGAGATGATAGCCCAAGGATTGTTAAAATAGTTGTGTTTCAAACTTGCTCTCCAAGCATTCCACTTATGATCATAATATCTGTTAACTTCCTCTGACAAGTTTGAAAGATAACTGTCATTGATATCGAAAACGACCTCGTTGCAAATCCTGTTAAACAGATCGGCGACTTCAGCGTCACTTCCTAGCCAATGTTCGATTATCCCACAATAATGTAAATAACAAACATCTTCAGGGAGTTAATGAGATTATCCATAAATATGACGTATGAAGTGATGTCATTGCTACAATCGAAATGGCATTGCTCGAATGCGATTAGATTGAGGAAGAGCGATTTTTGTCCCGTCATGAATTAACAGCCTAGGAATCCATAGAATGCCATTCTCGAATTTTACGTCCCAGAATCTGTCAGTTTTTCTTTTCCTGAATTTGACACCGGATTCTCTGAGCTCAGTCACACAATGTATCAATTGTTGTCTTCTTTTATCGGCGACACGAATGGCGTGAGACCATCTTTTCATCCAATTTCTCGGAACAGGTTGAGGCCCCGAACGAAGAAGACTTCTTCTGAAAACGTCGAGGCAATGCAGACTTCCTTGTTCTGTTAATGGATCAGAATGTCGTGTTATGTCCAAAAGATGACTCCAGATTCTTCCCTATTCAAAGTGTGTTTCACAATTCTCATTAATCAAGAATATAAATACAACGAAATCAAAAAGACTAATAATTCTTTCATTTAATCTTTTTAAAGTGTCGTGTAATAAAATTTGTTATGGTCCGTTTATGTTTCGTGACTAATTTCAATAAGTTTTTCTTAAGTTGCCCCCTATATATTTAAGAAGACTTATTCAATACAATAATTACCAAGATAAATTCTTTTTTACTTAGATTATAATCATTGCCTTTTTAACTCCCGGCATTTTCTTACACGACAATTAAAAGAAGACCGAATGGAGTAATTACAAGAATAAATTACCTGTAACTTTTCGTCAATGGCTCATCTGTGGGCATCAATGGATCAAAGAACCTAACAGCAAGCTTCGAAACTAGTCCCTTTTGATAAAGATCACCTAATTGAAGTTCCAACAGCTGGTCAAGTATAAATAAAGGGATCTGATTCTCTAACATGATCATATCTCGTTGAATCGAATGCATAGCTCCACGAACTGCGAAAATCGGATCATTCCTCTGATACCCTAATTGCTTGAATCCTCCGGCAACTCCTTGAAACAACTCTAACACGAAGCAGCCATCGAGAACCATCATTTCCACAAACTCATTACTGCTTAAATGGATTATGTCTTGGTAACTTTCTCGAGCTCTTTCTTCAATTTCCTTGATTGAATTTAGATATATTTGATTTCTTGATTGTTACGTTTCAGGATATGGTGAAGAGCACGCCATTTATGAGGATCCATTTTTTCTTAATCTTTTCTTTCCATGATGGTAAGGTCCTAATGACACAATTTGAGGAACAAAAGATTTGTCATTATGATCTTCTCTCAAGTATTGTGGCACTTTGTATATGCTTACTTTTGCCCAAGAACAAAGTGAGTCTTCCTGGATTGCTTTTTCTAGTTTTTCTTGGATGGAGATCATCCATTCGTTGACTGGAGAATTGGGAACGGAGTTTTGACCTTCCCCGGTTGGCTTTTCGTTGACTGAGTTGTGAAGGGGCTGATCTGGTATTGGTAATTGGATTTGGTCATGAAGCTCAATTGATCTTGTTGTTGTGTTGAAATTGGCATCAGGTGAGTTTAGATTGCCTGATTCAATTGTTTCTCTGAGTTTAAGTGTGATTAAGTACCAACTTAGCAGCTCTTTGTTAAAAACAGCAACCATGTCTTTTTTGGCATTGGAAGAAAAATGATCAGAGAATGTTTGAATCTGATCAATCCAAAATTAAGAGCTATAATACCCAGTTGGAATATTTAATTATGAAAAGAAAGAAATGGGGCTTAGTGAAGTAGTTGCAAGTAATATTTTGAATAGTCAATAAGCAAACATGTTGATAATGATTATTGTTATTAAAGATAATAATTGAATTTGACAATGAACCAATAGGGAGGGCCACATTTCGTTGTCAATGTATATGGACCCCTCTACTGATTAATTAAAAAGGTCTAATGTTTTTTTCTTTTTTCAATACTTTTGCTGATCCATCCGATCTAACAGTCTAGTCGTGGATATTTAATTAGCATGTTCTTTGCACAGGCTATTGTTGAGCTTCTTTCGTCCAAGTGAGATGAGAGGTTAAGTACGTCTTATCTGTATATTCGTATGTCTGATTAAAAATATATTTATAATGTAATCGAAAAAATATAGCATGTTCTTTCATGATAGAGCAAAAAAAGATGAAGACTTCCGTTTGTTTTGACTTTTGAAACGGTATTATTTTTAAAAAGTAACTCTCATATATTTTTATTTTTTCAATTTTTAAAAAATAATTATATTCAACTTCTCATTTTTTATGATACAAAAATTAAGCCGAAGATTATATAGAAAAAAAAATGACATATAGTTGAATAAGTAACATAAGAATTAGTTTTTGGAAGGAAACATACCCTTTCCTTTTCCGATAAACCATCAAATTTAAAAACTCTGAATTTGTTGTTTGTTTTGAATCGAATTAATCTGTAAAAAAATACTACTACTTCCATCTAGAAATACATATCTCTACGCAAAAATACATGCATCTTTCTGAATGGAGGGAGTAATTTTTAGCCATAAAAGTTTCGATTGATGTGTTCCTGCAACTACGAGTCTACAACTACAAGGTCCCCCAAAAGTTTAAAGCAAGGCAACGAAAAGAGACCAAACTTTATCACACACATACAGTTGTAGGAAAGTAGGAAGAGTTAGTGCACGTTACTTTTGGTTTTAAATAATTAATTAATTTCCGGACTGAAATTCTTAATTATTACTACTGTTTGTCTAAGAATTGCTACTAATCTATGTGCATTTTACAGTCTTAAAGTCTTTTAATTATATATCTATGCTAACTTTCTTCTTTATAAATCGAAAAAAAAATAAAAAAATTCGAACATTTAAGCTTCGAGAAGACATGCAAGCCTTCAAATCCATTTTTTCTTGGGACTTCGATTGAATTCTTGCCAACTCATTACTACCTTCATATCAAATACAAGATATTTTAAAGCTTTTAAATTAAATCAAATGAATATATATTTAATCAATAAATTTTATCGAAGCCGTCTAATTGGATGAATTTAAATAGCGAAAAGTCGCACAAAACATTTTGTATTTTGATCTGATATGGAGAAGTAATACAATCGATACACTTAAAGATTTTCACTAATGCTGAGATTTAAACTTTAGCTAACAACCAGAAAAACAATAGATACAGAAAGATAATAATAGATTGATATCACAATAATTCCAGGTTTTTGTTTTTTGAGCCTGATAAACAGAAATATGTACAACTAATATGGTCTTAAATTTTCACACAAATGCCCCTGACCATGATAATAACAATAATAATAATAATAAACAAGAGAGGTAGAATCACATAAAGCATAAAAATCTTATTTGTGACCAAATGAATCCCAATTTGAATTAGGCACTGCTGACAAATTCCATCAGTGCTCTCGATATTAGGCAAGTAGAGTTTAACATCTTCCTGACCGTTCTTGGTAGGATAAGAGGCTTCCATTGCGATTCCACACTTTCCGGGTATATCCAACCACGTTACGCTCCATTCTGATGTACCCATCTTCTCCCCAATCCGTACCCCACGAATTCCCTAACGAGCCAGTAGTCTGCGCCATTTTCCGTGCCATATCCTACGCGACGACACCATGATCCAGTGCAGATCCACAGTAACCAGAGAAAACACCCTGCACATTCCCACAAAAGATAATTCAGATCCAGAAATAAAATTAATGGGGGGAAATTGAACAAACATTAATTGAAGGGAAATTTTCTTTTATTTTTTTAAACAAATTGAGTGGGGGCAGTTTTCCATTAGGGCTGAAATCTAAGGGCATATTTGAAAAAAGAAAAACCCCGCCCCTGTTAAGTTGAAAAGTGTACAACTACAAACTACAATCCCAATTTGAAGTTTAATGCTTTGGTCCCTATATTATGTTGATTTTCATGATTTGGTCATTGTCTTTAGTAATTGTATAGGAGAATCAACTTACCGACTCGTAAAATTGGAAAGTAGGGCCACCAGCTTCAATGGCAACACTAACAGGCTGGTGTGCAACTGCATTTTCAAGGCACTCTCCATCGTAGGTGGAACATCTTCATACCCATTAATCGTCACAACTTTAGTATTCACCTAAAACCCAAATATATAAATAAATAAAATAAAATAAAATATAATCAGTTTATTCTAAATTAATTGAAGATGAATTTATTTTTCTTCCAAAAATAAATGAATTAAATTAAATTAATACCCTAGAAGGGTCACATTGGTTGTCATAGCCACGGTAAGGGTAATCTTCTTGAGAGTCAATGCCACCATTTTGGATTATGAATTGAAAAGCATAATCCATAAGACCACCATTGCAACCAGCATTGTATGCTTTGTCGCAATCCACGAGCTCTTGCTCCGACAAAGTAATGAGTTCTCCGGTAACTATCTTGTTTATTCCTTCTACTGCTGCTATTGTCGAAAATGCCCAACAACTTCCTGCTCCAAGTAATTAAAATGTCCAAAACAAATACAATTAGATCCCTCAACTTATTTTTTTTTAACAATTTATCGACTTTCAAAAACTGATCATTTTCTTTTAGTTCTACATGATTATGAATCAGTCTCAGTCTTATAACTTCAAGGACAAATTTTTGTAAAAGTGACCTGGGACCTTGAACCGATGCCCTAATTCAATAAAACGAAGGACCAATATGCTATATTCCTTTTGCAATTCTTCCTTGATAAATGTTTGTTTTAAACTTGAGATATATAAATGGAACATAATTCAAATGAAATATTCAGATCCAAACATCACTATTAAAAAAGGAAGGAAATATTCAGGCATCGTGTGACACTCACACTGGTCCAAGTACGGCTAGGACCGCTAAAATTTATTGATTACTTGAGATTATTAATGTATCGAAATATGATTATTTTTAAAATACCGAAAAATTTATTAATTTAACGAAATTATTAATTTATTAGATATTGATATTATTGAGGTTTGACTTGGGGAAAAATAATAATTGTATACACAAAAGTTTTGTTTGAGCCTAATCAGGCCCATTAAATGAGTTGGCCTTTTTGTTTTTCATTATAAGGTCCGGTCCAACTTACGTGTATAATAACGGTCGTTAGAATCTTTTCAGTTAGGCGTTAGTTTACGTTACAATTCGTTGAAATGATCAATCACGTGTTGTATACGAAAGTTCAAAACTGCTAGTCTTTCGCTCAGTGTTCTTTCTGAGCTACCAGTCTCTGCCTGCTGATTAGAATTTTAATTTACAAATATCTCTATATTAAATTTATTTGACGATAATATTGCGTAATCAATTTGAAACGTAAAAAAAATGATAACGTACCGCAACTTCCTTGATCTTTGATGGGACTAACAGCTCCCAAATCTCTCCAATCAACGGATTCCGGCAAAACATAGTCGGAACGTGACGCATAACGATGACTAACGCTCCGTTTAGCCTTCATAATTCTCCTTTGAGATTCAGTCTTAGTGCCCAAATACATAGCACGGTACTCTTCATTAGTGAGATCAGCAAATTTATTTAACCCAACCGTAAACGTCTTATCCTTAACGGAGTTATGTTCGTCGATGAACTTTTAAATTATCCTTAAAAATATTGAACCTCTTCTCCTGCTCCCCTACGCCGTTGTAATTTTTCTTGTGCTTCGCGGCCCACGATAAGTAGATGCTCATCACCTCATCGTCGCTTCGCCAGCCGTTTGGTTTGATTATGGATGACGTGTCTGTGGTGGCTGAGTGACGTGGCGGTGGCGATGAAGGAGAAGAGGAAGAGAATGGCGGTGGCGATTGCCATTGGAGGGAGGAGATTTTTTTGTTGTGATTGGGTTTTTGTTTAATTTGCCTCCCACTAGTGGAGAGCTGTGGTGTGTGTGGAAGAGTGGCGAAGAGACTGGTTGGTTTATAAAGGAAAAATGAAACTAATTTTAAATTTTATGGGAAATTGTTGTTGGAACTTGGAAGTAGATATTTTAAACAATTTACAATTTGCCATAATAAATAAGTAAATAAAAGTAATACATTATACTCTCAAATTGATGATTTTTTTTGTCATTTTTTTGTGTTTAAATAGTTGATATTTTAAAAATATTAATATATTTTTTATATTTTTATTTCTTCATTAATTTTACATTACATATAATTAATAATTTAATTAGAAAAAAATATTAAAATTATAAAATAAAGATAATTTTTATATTAAAATTAATAATATTAATATACATAAAAAATTTAAATGTGTCAACTATTCAAATACCGTATATTTTTCCATATCGAAACAGTAATTACTTTATTATTAACTTTTTACATATCAAAATAATTTTCAACATGTATAAAAAAAGTTTAATTTTTTACATATTAGTATGCCTGAGATTAAGAATGAATATATCCTCAAAACGGGGATACGTTCACAATCCACACATTTGAGTGGTTTGCTTGTTGGTCTTTCTTTACCCAACAGTCAAGTCAACAGCAACTTTTGCAGTTCAGCTTCATTCAAAAAGGTTCTCCTATTTTGAGGACATGGACATGGCTAATTTCAAGGCATGAAATTCAAGTACTACTACTACATCCTTCCAACCAACTGCATGCCAACAATGGGTCCGTAGCTTTTGTGAACGGTAGACGGAAGAGGTGAACATCATGTAGTCGGATCGGTAATCGGATTGCCGGTCTTGCTAATCATGTTTTGGAAAATCTTAATTACTGCCATTGCCGGTCTTGTATCCCTTAAAAAAAAAAAAAAATTTGCTGCATGTTCTAATGCTAGAAAAGGGAGAAAAAAAAAGAAGAGAGAAGCTTGACCTGGCAATCCCATTGCCGGTTCAAGCTTAATTTTATTAATCGTCACAATTAGGCATCCGACCGGCATTTCCATTGCCGGTCGGACTACAAATGTTCACCCACCCGTCCTTTCGTTTCAAAATGTTTACATATATATATATATATATATTTTACATTTGTAATTTCTACGCCAACTATAGCTCCAATTATTAAAGCGGTTATTTCTTGAGAGATCATGAATTTAATTCTTGAAGGAGACAATTTATGCAAGGATGTATACATGGGCGGCAGCTCCAATACATACATGTGTAAACGCAAAATATTATGTATACTCTTAACTCCAAATTATATTCTAATGAATCTCTCCCTATATCAAGAATGCTGATTTTTTTGCAGTATAAAAAAATTGATCAATTATTTGTGAATGCTGGAGTAAGGTAACATGCTTTTCTTTGGAGCCGCCGAAGAAGGGCAAGTTGAGAGGATGAATTTGGGCTGTCAGAAGAAGCACATGCATGGCAGTTCCAAGCTGATAAAACTAGCAGTTGCCTTTGCGTCATTCCATTAATTTATACTAATAGCCTTGATTTCATCACAGCCGCAATTTCCTTCCGTGACGGTGTCGGGGCATCACAGGTCCCGCTATTTTTACCCAACAAATAACTTCGAAGGATAATACTAAACAAACTCACTTATAAAACCGGACTCATCAGAATTTTGGGCGAGTTCAAAAATAACGCCTCCACCTTGAAATAGCAACCTAGACTCAAACTTTCTCAAGTTCAATTTTCAAACAGGCCCAAGAATTCATAGTATTTCAAATATTTGTACCAGTAACTAATAAATGTAAATTCTTTATTACTAAATTCAAGTATCAACCACTGGAGTAACACAGACTCTCTATAAGTTCCCTATTGATAATGGATGGTCAAGTATAAAAAATCTGGAAGTATGTCAAATTACAGGGTTTCATTCTGTGAGAGGATATAGATATTTGGATTTCGACATTTCGTCTTCCATGGAAACGGAAAAATTGAATTCACTCACAAATTAAAAAAATTTGTAAAAACCAAAAAGAAATAAAAATAACCCAGCCGCCTCAAACACGAATATGTGCCCCACCCTTAACTATGTACCCTCTTGCCACCCCGAGACAATCCACATTCCATTCTGCTTTAATAAATTTTGACATACCTTGGCGCAGAAGTCAGGTAACATCTTCATCACCGCATAAATTTTTTCAGTTTCTCTTGTATAAATGATATCAGTTTTCTTCAGTATGCTGCTTTTTCTGTAGTTCTGACTTCATGCTTCTTCTTACTTCGAGAACGTCTTGATCTTCGACTCTTTGTGGTGTGCTTTGTTGAGTGGTCTTGTTGGAGTTCAGATTTTTCGTTAGATGGAAGTTCAGGCGGAGCATCTGGCCAGGGGTGCGTTTCGACGGGACGGTGATGTCCAATGGTGGATCGATTATCCATCTGTATCAAAGAAAAACTGCAATTTAGTTGAAATGCAGAGGAAAAATACATGCTGAACAACTTATCTAATGTCATTTCTTTTATTATATATAAAAAAAATACTATATCCAGGTAAATTAAATTTTCCACCGAAAAATTGTTTGCCCCGTCTTATATGAAAATCTAGACCTTTGAAATGTTTCTTGCAAACAAAGGTCAGGTGGACAACAACACAAAATTCAGTAATCACAATTTAATCACATCAATCTAGTCTTCCCAAATTCTGCACCCTCTTCTAGCACAAAAGACATGCAATGTGCTTTAGTATACATGTATTCTGTGGTCTCCCAACAAAATGTGGTGGATGTATGTAAGAGGAGAAGTTAAATAAATGTACAAACTAGTACTAGGCAGGGTTGTAATGTTGTTCTTATAGTTATAAACAAAGTATCTTTGACATTTAATTTTAAGCAACTTGTGCCAATTATGCTGGAGTAAAGCTATCTAATATGAAAAAGACCACACAGAGGAGGGCCGAAATGGTAACTTTTCCCAAATAACTTTCAAAGAGAGAAAAAAGAAGAAGAAAAGGGAATGGAATGGAATGGAAATTATTTTTCTTATTTTCTCACACCCACAAGACAAGCATTAATTATAGTGCTGCTAGTAGCCATTTCTTCGAGCATGTATAGGCTATGATATGTCTCGTCTATGTATATTTTTCACTGAGTGCATTTACGATTCTATTAAAGATTAAGGATAGGTTGTTTCTATACACTCCTAGCTTTACATTATCTTTCAAAATTTGGCTTTCCTCTGTATCATCTAGTTTATCTTCCAGACAAAACTATACTTCATCCTTTAAAATGGATGATTGAAAGGCAATGGAAAGCTCTAAAATTCATAGCAACTCAAAACTGAAATGAGCACGTTCTTGGAAGCGTCCAATTAATCGGTTTAAAACCTCACACCTATTCAATTGATAAAATCACAACCTTTTCGTTTACCATTCTAAGATAACAGAATGTACCATTTCTTAAAGACTCGCAATGTCAATGATGATGCATAACATAACATGGCAAACATAAATAAATGTCATCATGAACAAGGAGGTCCAGACATATTGAACTTGCCAGGGAGAAAAAGGTTACCATTTCACATTCACATTCTGGATCTCGTCAAAAAGCTCCATACTGTAAGTGTTACTATCATCTGCAAACATTATTATCCCGTCCAGCTTCTCTTCCTCACAACTCTGGAAAAAAAATCGACACTCCATCAAATTTCATGATAGAA
Source organism: Oxalis stricta (assembly GCA_024708375.1). Taxonomy (NCBI): domain Eukaryota; kingdom Viridiplantae; phylum Streptophyta; class Magnoliopsida; order Oxalidales; family Oxalidaceae; genus Oxalis; species Oxalis stricta. Next base: position 4,748 of record JANIEQ010001529.1, on the reverse strand, counting down.
TCATTTTCTATCAGTTAACACAATGGCCCCATTGACTTTTAGCATATTTCACCATAGATTTATGATAAAGACTATAAATAACACATTGCTCACATTCCTTTCCTAGCAAACAACAATCAGATACCAGTCTAATAAACGTTTAGCGTTAACAAGCACACAAACGGTCCAGAAATTCTGACCTCAAAGCACGAAGCTGCATTTTTGCCTCCATTTTGTGCCTTTCCTCCCAAGAATTCGACATCCTCTGATTAAATCCAATATGAAAAGTCCTCAACCCCGACTTGCCGATAAGCGAAGCTGTTTCATTGCTAACTCCGCCGGCCTCCACAACGATCCAAACCAGATCGTAAGGGACGAGCATCATCGAGTGCATGACTCCGGTCAAATGCAGAGTCTGGAAAGTCCGCACATAAGTAGGCGTGACCACGATAACTTTCCTGGGGTTCTTCACACCAAATTGCATCCTCTGCTCGCGCTGCACTCTCTCTATAATCTGGTGCGCCTTCATCACCTCCCGTCGGATTCGGGTGGGGCCAAGGCCGGATCCGGGATCCCATGGCGACCAACCACCACACGCGAGTTGTTAATCGACGGCAGCGTGCTGCTGTTGTTGTTGATCGAGGAGGGGAGTGGATGTTGTGGAGCTGAGATAGGTCGGAAGCAGCACGAAACGGCGCCGTGTAGGAGGTTACTACTTGTAGTAGTGGTGGAGGAAGTTGAGAAAAGCAAGAAGAAGACCAAACGAGAGAATCGGAAACCGAGGAGGAGACTAATCAAGCAACAAAGACCGTGAAGGAGGAGCCAGGAAGATCGCAGCCGGTTATTTGATCGCACTCTCCGATGATGAATCTAACGGTCCTGATCCTCTGAAGCTGTTGCTCCTCCGAGCACTCTGGCTGCGACGCAGAGAGCTTCATTCTTCTTTCTCTTTCTCTTTCCCGGAGGATTGTTTCTCCTGGTGGCAAAAATGTAGATTAATTGGCTAGTTAATGAATCAAATAATTCAACATTGAAGTGAATATGTAAAAAATTATATATTATAAATTGAAGTTAATATGTAAATAGATGTTGTCGTCAAATTATATCTATGAATGTGAAAAATATTAAACTAGATCTAAAATTTACGTACCAATTAAGATGTTACGAAAATGTATGATATAAAAAGTAATTTTAATTTATTAATGTAGCCGAATTAAATTTAATGAAAATTGGGTGTAGTTCCCAAAACAATAAAAAGCAACGATATTCTTTTCTTCTCATAAAAAAGAAATCCAAAATCCGTTTTTATTACCGTTATGGAAATCTCACGAATATCTAAGATCAATCAAGCAAATCGTTGACGACTATAATATGGCAAATTTTGGTACAGACTTCGTCGACTTTTAATTTCACTGTTCGACCGCAAATTAATTTCAACATATTGGTTCAGAATCTAAGCGTTTTGATATAAAAAATATGTATTGAGTTCGTACTTTTGTGTTTCCTAATTTATCGTAGCTTAGTGTAATTGACATAGATTGATGCTTTTGTTTTTGTTTTACATATGTTTATATCTTGTGGATGGTTTTTGTGATTAATTAGATTGATCAAGCGATTGTTTAAAAAAGCAGACGATATATTGATTGTATTTGGTGTACCAGTGGTCAATTGGATTGATGTCTTGTGATTTGAAATGTTTCGATTTTGACATATATATGTTTTAATCGAATTTGTTGGGTTGATTGTTATATGTTGAAATCGGTATTGTTGGCTATTGGTTAATAGATTTCAATCTTTTCTCTTGGAAATTTGTTTAATCGAATTTTTTCATTGTTCAAGGTATGGAAATGAAATCAAATTTTGTGTTTTGGTTTCGAATTAAGTCGTTGATTGATAATTGATTACAAATTGCATCTTGGATTGCGGATTGTTTTTCGGATTGTTAAACATTAGGTTCTTCGTCAAAAGAGTTGGGGCTTTCGTTTTCGTTGCTTGTTGTAATCGAATTGGATGTTAGAATTGTATTCGTCGGTTGAAAGTAATCAAAACCCCTCCCGTTTGTTTGGTCGAAATCGTCGGAATCGACGGAATTGGCAACTTGGATCCGGTTTCGGATCGTGTTGAACCAGTTGTGAAGATAGAGATGAATGTTGATTTCAGATCCTGTGAAATTTAAGTTGTTAAGGTGATAGTCCTTATTCGTTTTGGCCTATATAATGTTTGGTCATTACGAATCCTAACTTGTTGTGATGGTCACGATGTTTATTTCGGTGTTTAATTGTGTTCTTGACACTTGTGTTCTAGTCGTTGGCCTAACGCTTTAATCAATTAACTATTTGGTCCACGACGTTAGTCGGTGTCTATGCGGTACGTAACTTTCACCCGCGTAACACTTTGGTTCCTGTATTTCGGATGATGCTTGCTTCATTCTTGAATTATCGTCCATAGTATGAGTATGTTAATTCAGTCGCTTTGGTCCCTGTAACTTTATTTTTATACTTTTTTGGATCCTTATTTGCCATCTTGATGTATTGAATGTGCGCTATTGTCACCAAAGTGATTTTATTTGTGCTTTCAAATGATGAAATTGTATGTTAACTTAGGATTGAACATGGTCGGCCCAAAGGAAGTTCTATGTTTGATCTTATTTTAATGAAATATTGGTGTTGAAACATGTGAATATCGTTTAGTTAAATATGTGAGCATTTTATTAGCCCGAAAGGAGAATTAAATGCTTGTCATTTTTTGGATTTTAAATGATTCATCACCACGTCAAAATATCAATTACAAGTTGTTATTTGTCTAAAAAAAATAATTAATATCCACCCAAACAATACAAATTCCATATCACCAAAATGAATAATTAGTTGAGTGCCGGATATTTTGAGACAGACTAAAGAAAATTATTAGCAATTTCATTGTCATTCAGATTTTATATGTTTAAGTGAGCATGTTTAACTTTTGTTTTGTTTTATTTGTTCTCTTGTTTAGCTCCAAAACAATCGCTAACATCACGGCAAGCATAAACTCGATTCCAATGTTGAATGGCACTAACTTCAAGGCATGGAAGGAAAATCTTCGATTGTGCTTGGAGTTATGGATCTGGATCTTGCACTTAGGACGGATCCTCCCGTGGATATTACGAAGCAAGTACCATCGAGAATATTGACTTGATGGAAAAGTGGGAGCGATCAAAACGCATGTGCATGATGATCATAAGGAAAACCATTCTAGAAGCATTCGGGGGATCGATGTCTCCGAATATACATACGCCTTTGAGACTCTTGCCGAAGTGGAAGCTAGGTTTGCCAAGAACGAAAAGGATGAAATTGGTACGATTCTGGCAAAGCTTACTTCCAAGAAGTACCAAGGCAAGGAGAATATAAAGGAGCACATTATGGAAATGTCTCGTCTAGCTGATAGACTTCGGACATTGCAAAGTAGACCTCTCCGAGGATTTGCTGGTGCATTTGGTGTTTAATTCTCTTCCTGCACAATTTGGACATTTCGAGAAAAGTTATAAGCTGTCAAGGAAACAGGTCTCTCAATGAACTTATATCTCATTGTGTGCAAGAAGAGAAAGACTGAAGTTAGAAAGGAGAAGAAAGTGCTCATTTGGTAAATTATGCATCAAGTTCAAAAGGCATTCGAGAATAAGAAAAGGAAGAATGAAGGAAAAGAACCTGCTGATGGGCTGTAGGCAAAGAAACGGCGTGGCCCGAGTAAGATTGGGCAAAAATTGTTTCTTTTGCAAGGGCGTGGGACATATGAAGAAGGATTGCGAAAGTTATCACGCTTGGCGTGCCAAAGAAAGGTATGAATACTTATGTTTGTTAGAGGTTAATTTCACTTCGGTTCTGCCCACACTTGGTGGGTAGATTCGGATGCCACTACTCACATGAGTGTGTGCGTGCGAGGTTGCCACAGTTACGAGCGACCAAATGAGGCTCAAAGTTTTGTTTATGTTGGCGATGGCAAGACGGTTCCCGTTAAGGTTATTGGGAAATTCAGTATTGTATTAAGTATGGATTGTGTTTGGATTTGTGTAAAACTTTTGTTGTGCCGTTTTTTAGACGGAATTTGGTCTCTATTTCTGTTTTGGACAAGTCCGGTTACATCGGTACTTTTGGAAATAGAAAAATAAATTTGTTTCACAATTCCAAATTACTTGGTTCAAGTCATCTCATGGAAAATGAGAGGACGGTAGATGCTTGAGTCAATTACTTGTAATGGTAGTAGTCATTAAGTTCAGCAACTATTAGTAATAAAAGGAAATTAGCTGATAAAGATTCGGCTATTAAATTGTATCACAAGCAAATAGGTATATCTCCCAAAGGAAGGGAAAAGTTTGTGTCAAACCACATAGTCCCTTTGAGATTTTACAGACTTACAGGCTTAGAGTAAATTGCATTAAAGGAACAATAACAAACAAAAGAAAATATGAAGCCAATCGGTCATCTAGCGTCTTAGAACTCAGTACATACGAATATAAGTGAACCGTTCCCTAATGGCTTTCTTGGAATGGTCAACGGTACTTTATGACGTTCATAGACAATTACTAGATATGGCTACATATGGTTGTATATCATACATGTGAAAAGTCGCAAGTTCATTGGACGTGTTAAAAAGTTTTAAAGCGAAGTTGAGAATCAACTCAACTCAAAGATTAAGTGCCGGTTCTGTTCGACCATGGTAGGCAAATCACTATGGTAGATAAGACGGTTCTGGTGAACAACTTCACAGTACATTTGCTAAATTCACAGAGGAAA
>JANIEQ010001521.1:0-18064 GCA_024708375.1 Oxalis stricta | reverse complement strand
GTGGCATAGCTCATGAATTTTCAGCTCCCATCACCCCTCAACAAAATGGGATAGTCGAAAGAAAGAACAGGGTCAATTACGGAGATGGCTGGGACCATGATTCATGCAAAGAAGCTGAACTACAGATTATGGGGAGAAGCCATGTCCACGAGCTTGCTACATCATAAATCGAGTATATCTTCGGCCACACACGAAGGAGACTCCTTATGAAATCTGGAGGAACAAAAAACCCACGATTAAGTACTTTCACGAGTTCGGATGTACTTGTTACGTCCTGAACGACGTAGAGAACCCACACGAAAGCTCGATGCCAAAAGTGTTAAGGGAGTATTTGTCGGATATTCTATTAACAAGTAGGGCGTATAGAGTCTTTTTTGAAAAATCTCATACTATCACTTGAATCGCGGAATGTTGTTTTTAATGAAATTCAGGTCGAAGCGTAAAGAAACGAGGACGGTGAACCCGTGTACAAATCCACCTCAAGCTAATAAGAACACACCTAGTGTGGAAGTGTTAGCACATGAGGGTGTTAATAGGAATGAAAACACACCTAGTGTGGAGGCATCTCCTGTTAGCACGGATACCGAGGACACACAAGAAACCGTGCACTGCGGCTGAAAATCAAAATAAGTACCCATCTATCCAGGTCCAACGAAATCACTCTACGATGATATGATTGGAGACATCTCGGAGAGGAAAACAAGAGGAGCTCGAAGAAATTACAGAGATATGATCAATTATGTGGCCTACACTTCTAAAATCGAACCTAAGAAAGTAGAAGAGGCTCTAACCGACGAACACTCGGATATTAGCGATGCAAGAAGAACTACATCGCTTTGAACGCAACAAAGTATGGCAACTAGTTCCCGGTGCCCGATCACCGCAACATTATCGGCACAAAGTGGATCTTCAAAAATAAAACAAGATGAGCAGGGGAACATCACAAGAAATAAAGCAAGGCTGGTTGCTCAAGGCTACACTCAGGTAGAAGGTGTCGATTTTGATGAGACATTTGCACCTCGTAGCACGACTTGAATCCATTCGATTACTCATAGCCGTAGGCATGCCTATGGAGACATCACTCTTTACCAAATGGATGTTAAAAGTGCGTTCTTAAACGGATACCTGAATGAAGAAGTTTATGTTGAACAACCAAAAGGATTCACTGATCCCAATCATCCAGATTTGTGTACAAGCTCACCAAAGCCTTGTACGGATTAAAACAGCCCCTCGGGCACGGTATGAACGCCTGACCGTCTATCCGTGCCAACAGGGCTATCGTCGAGGTGGAGTTGACAAAACGCTCTTTCTCAAATCCACGGGGAGATTTAACGATAGCCGGATATATGTGGATGATATCATTTTCGGATCCACGTGCGAAAAGGAAAGAGAGTCATTTGTCCATAGCATGGCCAGAGAATTTGAAATGAGCATGGTTGGTGAATTGAATTACTTCCCGGGATTTCAAATAAAGCAACATCCGAGATGGAACTTCAATTACACAGAAAAATATGCAAAAAATTTGGTTAAAAAATTCGGCCTAGAATCGGCTAAACCTATGAGAACGCCTAATGGGGACTAATGAGCAACCTGTCTAAAGATGTCGAAGGAGAGGATGCTGATCCTACGATCTATAGAAGCATGATTGGCGGTTTACTATACTTGTGTGCTAGCGGACCCGATTTAAGTTATAGTGTTGGAGTATGTGCCGGATATCAAGCCAGTCCGAAACAATCACATGTGAAAGTCGTAAAAAGAATCGTTCGATATGTGTCGGGCACCACGGGGATAGGGTCTGTGGTACACGAAGGACACGAATGGAACATCGGCGAGGCTACGACGATGCGATATATGGCTGGGTGTGTTGATGACGAAGAAGCACATCGGGAGGATGTTTTTATTTAGGAAGCAACCTTGTTTCGTGGTTCAAGTAAAAACAAAATTCGGTATCACTATCCACTCGCTGAGGCGAATATATCTCGGCCGAGTAGCTGCTGTGGCCAGTTGCTCTGGATGAAGCAAATGATGGAAGAATATGGACTGGAGCAGGTGTGTTAACAATATATCGTGACAACACCAGTGCCATAAGTATCTCAAAAAATCTCGTACAGACTCTCAAGACCAAACATATCCAAGTGCGTCACCATTTTATCCGAGAACTAGTAGAAGAAAAGAAAGTAATGCTAGAATATATCTCAACGGAAAAACAACTGGCTGATATCTTCACAAAAGCCTAGACGCGAATCGATATGAATTTTTGCGTGGAGCACTTGGTCTTTGTGTCAAGACATAAACTACAAGATAAGTATCTCTCTTGTATATACTCCTCTGTACGTTTTTTATAAAAAAAAAAAAAAAAAAAAAAAAAAAAAAACGTATAAATTATTTGTCTCTTGTGCTCAACGAGTTCAAAGAAGAAGGAAGGTTTATACTCTACGAAGAATCTGGGCTTCTTTCTAGGCCTGATTTGCGAGTTAGTTGGGCCTATGAAACAGACACGGCCCATACGGAGAGACTAAAGTAATCCGTATAATGCAAACAATCTTCCCACGGAAATTCAAAACATACATAAACAAGGAAGTTACGAGTTTATGTCATCCGCAACCTCGAGCAAGAAAAAGAAAAAGAAAAACTCTTTCCCTCTCCGTGTCTGACAATGAATTAGCTCTCTCTTCACCTTCCTCAAACCCTAATTTTCTTACATCAAGAACAATGGTTCGAATTGGTAAGGGAAAACTCGTGCGCTCAACTCGGATCATCCCTAAGACAAAGGGTCATTCTAATTCTGCTAATCCCATCAAGATCTCTTCGTCGAACAGTCGGACTCTCTCGATACGGAGTCGTCGCAGTCTTCGAGCCCTCTGCCGTCTTCTTCACACCGGAATCCTCCATCACCACCACGACGGACGCCCATGCGATGGATGGCCGATGAACTTGCCGTGCTCTACTCCGAGAAAGTGGCTGCGAAGTGTTGGCTGGTTTGAACACCGAAACCGCAATCATAGTCCATCCCGACTTTCCGGTAAGTGCCTCCTCGCCTCCGACCGGTAATTTTAGATCCGTAATTACCGAGATTCGAGAAGTTGAAGAATCGGACTTCAAAAGAAACCCATGGGTCCCGTGGTGGAAGGACAAGATAGGGTAGAAAAAGGCAAATTCAGTGCCTACAGGAGATATGCCCGATTTTGTAGGCAAAAAGGGAACTGCTCCTACAGGCGTCATAAAGGTCAGGGTTGTTCATCTAAGGGGGAGCCTTGTGCCCGAATAATCCTCATTCCGAGGGGGAGCCCGCCCGAAACAGGAGCCAACCGAGCGGGAGGTACCGGATTCGCCTGTCTCGAGTCATAAAGTAGACAATGGCACTCATGCCACTCGGTGCACGTAAAGGTGATACTCCCGTTAACACGGACTAAAGACGAGTCCGAAGCGTAAAAGAATTGCAAGAAAGTCTGCAAAGAAAATGACAACGATCTTCGTCACGAGTGGTCGATAGTGATTCGGATGCACCACAAATCGACGGACCATTTGTTAGCAATGCGGCCAAAGTTCATCGGCCTTTGTCTGCAGTGAAGAAGATCATCGCGGAAAAGGTTCTTGACGAGTGATCAAGCGTGAAGATTTCAAGATTAGGGAGCTTCTAGTTGAGGAGAACTTATGGGTGAGTGTCTCTAGGAACACTCGGTATGTTGAAAAGGTTGTTCGCGAGTTTTACCGTAACTTGCCTCGAGAGGTTGATCGTACGGGATCTTCTCGGTATCAAAAGGTTTTTGTTCGAGGTAAGTTTTACTCTCTCTCGCCATATCTCTTAGTCGATATTTTCACATTGCTTTGGAACCCGGAAGAATTGTGCACGGAAAATTATGACACCATTGCAAGGCCGAGCTCACTGGAGGACGAGAGGGCAACGTGGTTTGTGAATGAAGATGCGCCCAAGCCGGTTGAGTTAACAACATTCTATTCCGCTCTGCCACAGTAGCGATTGCTAACTGGATGCACTGTGTACACTCTAACTCGTCGGTCGAAATCAGGCGTTTCTATTCAAGGTAGGTACTAGAATTGGGTTCAACCTTGCAGAATTGGCATATGAGAGGATTGTATACTTCGTCGGACAATCTAAGAAGCTCGGAAATTATGTGTATCCGTCGCAATTTTTGCTCTACTCATCAAACAAGGATTACAAGTTGCCGAGGATGAGGAATTTGTACGACGGAAGGATTCCGACTGTACGCAGACCGAAACGTCGTCCACGGGTAGTAAACGGTGCTGAGGATGATGCAGAGGCGGATGACGCACTTGCTGTTGGTGCTGAACCACTTACACCTGAAGCTCTTGCTCTTGCCAAAGACACCATTAAGTTTCTCAAGCGGCAAGAATACGAGGCTCGAGAAGCAAAGGGAATTACTTGAGGCCCAAATTGTTCAATCCGAAACTCGAGGGGAGCTTCTTAATTACTGGGCTCATTGTTGGGCCTTTTATGAATACTCGTAGTTTTTGTTTCGACTACTCTGGATATTTGGGCCGTAATAACCTTCATTTCTACTTTCAGTTGTTTTCTTTATTCCTCGGTGTTGCTTGATTATGCTTTGGCACTTCTTGCCAAAAGGGGGAGATATTTGTGCGTTTTATGGTACATGTTCATCGGGTGGTCCGTTGACACGCACGAGTTTTGACAAAAATGCCAAAGGGGGAGATTGTTGAAGCAAAATTGGTTCACCTGTGTTTTGATCACCTGTTCACACGAGGAACACGGTTGGTTTAGTTGGGTTGGCTATTTTTGTCAAACCCATTAAAGCCCAGCTGTCAAAACTATTAAAGCCCAGGATTCTAAAACTAGCTACGCAAAACAGATAGAATCCTAGTTGTATCCTTTGTTGCCGATTTTGAGTAAAAGGAAATATTAGGACTCCTAATGTTGATAATCAAGAAGATTCGTCATGATCAAGAAAGAGAGGCCATGCGATTATAGAACTCGTCTAAAAGTAAATTGATCCTGGTTTGGTTTGTACAAGCTGCGTTTTCACTGTTCTATACCAAGATGTATAAAAGGAAGCTAACGTGGTTAGCAGAATTATCTTTTACAAATCTTCTTAAGCGAGCCTTAAGGAGAATCACTTAGCGACAAAGCGAGAGAAAGAGTTGCCGGCTTAGTGCTGTACTTGATCCACGTAGATCCGAGAGAGGATTGCGTGAAGTCCTCACTCGATTTGGTGCGGGCATTATTGTAAGTCCTAATAGTAAGATTAGGTCATTAAGGTAAACAAAGAGTACACTTAGAGAGATAGAAAATAGGTTATAGACGAGAGAGTTGTAACCACAATATTGTTCTATTGTTTCAAGAATAGTGGAATGCTATTTACCTCTGGGCTAGGCCCCGCGAGTAGGGAAACCGAACTGCGTAACCAATTCCTTGTGTTATTTACTTTACTGTATTGTTTTATTAATCTGTGCTAACCTGCTCCTGTAGTACAGTCTACGATTATTTGTCATATTAGATCGGAACGAACTTTCACTATTCTTTTTTAAAGTTTCTTTTTTCTTTTTCGACACGTCGTCGTCTTCCTGCAGCATTCAATCTATCTTGTGCTGGAAGTAAATCATTTTTTCCAGGACAAAATGTAGAAAAGCAGGTCAGTTTTTGGGGAAGCGGTAAATCCCATTCACGCTAGATTCTGCACAATTACACTCAGCAGCGGGTCAGTTTTTGGCGGAAGTCTTCATGGAATAGTCTTGTTCATATTAATCTGAATTCCTCAGCTGAAAATTATGGGATTTCATCTATTTACTTATCATCCAGCAGAGTTTCAGCAAAATCTGTTATTTTCAAAACCCCATCATCACTAGCTTCTATTGCTTCCTCCTTGCCCATAAATAATAAGCCTTTAAGTGTGACTTTTTCTGGTTGGAATAATCCGTTGAGGCTCCGGAGCACCATTGACTCTTCCGGCTGCTACTGCTGATGCCGATGGCCAAGAAATTAAAGAATTTGATGGGTAAGACCTGTTACTTTAATTGCCAAGTCCTTTGTCCTGTTTGGTTTCTTATTGAGGGGTGAAAAACAACAAAAGGATTTAACTTTTATGCTTTTGATGTACTTTTAGTTTGTGAATTTGCTGTCATGAGAATATAAGTGTGATCATTTTGTTGAGATTGATTAATTTGAAGAGAATTAGTATATTCTTTTCCAAGTATCCATGGGGGTTAATGTTTAGTACCTCTTTGTTACATTATTTATCTTCATGGTTGCCTTGTCTCTTCCTTGTGGCCCCGCTGTCATTTCTTTTCTTTTCTTTTTTCTTTTTTAAAGTTTCTTTTTCTTTCTTCGCTCTTCCTCCAGCATTCAACCTATCTTGTCCTGGAAGTAAATGATTTTTCTAGGACAAAATGTAGAAAAGCAGGTCAGTTTTTTGGGAAGCGGTGAATCCCATTCACGCGAGTCTGTTTATTATAAAAATGATGACTATTTTACCCTTCTTCACAATTACACTCAACAGCCCAAACGAAAAAAAAAACAAAACAAAACAAAACAAAAAGAAAAAGAAAAAGAAAAGAAAAGAAAATGGTCATCTCTTCGAATTGACGAGGAACTTGTTTAGAAAATATATCTTTTTTGAATCTCTACTGGTTCGCCAGACCCTTCAAAGGTTAATGATTCTCTTACAGATTGTGGTAGATAAATGATGGTAAGTCTTTATGATTTTGTCATGAATCAGTTCGAAACAGAGAACATCTCTAGCCAAAAATAAGCTCTCTAGAAATTGCATCGACTCATTTGTCTATGTCTTCCATTTTATCAGTCTATTGTTGTTATTTTGTGATCAGTTAATGTTTCTGAGATGTGAGATGGTAACTCTATGTCATCTATTGTCATCTTACGTTGTGTACATATTTTTGCATACCAAATGTTCGTGTAAATGACAATTCCTAGTATATCAGGCATTCTGGTAGCTGGTCATTCATGCTCTGAGTTTGAGGTTTGTTGAAGATTTCAAAAACCTTGGAAGTGTTTAAATCAAGAATATGAAGACTAAATACTTGAATTGTTGAAGTTAGAAGCTCAAGACGGAGAAGTTAGTGGGAATTAAAATTCTAGAACAATGATGTAGACGAGCATAAGAAGAGATAACAACAAGGTAGAGTTGCTTGTTTTGAGCATGAGAAAAAAAATGTTTGATGAGAAGAAAGAAGAGCAAGGTAAAATTCTTGTACGTCACTTCAAGAAGTTGGATGCTGAGCGTCTTGTTATTTGGATTCCAGATAGATGGAAAATATCCATTGTTCATGTAAGGAGTTTGAATCCTTCGGGATTCTGTGCCGTCATTCCCTTAGTGTACTAATTGTAAAGAACTATTTTCAACTTCCTGACGAATACTTTGCAAGTCGATGGTCATACTACTCAAGAAAACAATATTCCAGGAAGAGAGAAGATTACTGAATATCTGTGGTGGGCTACACTATATTGTCAATATAGTGTTTTGATTAATCAAACCTTGCTTTTCTGCTTCACCCCTGTATTCTACCTTTATTAAAGTAGAGAATCAGTGACCAGTCTAGATGAAACTTTGTTATATTCCGATGCTTCGCTCGACTTAAATGAAAATGAAGAACTTAATTGGAAAAAATCGTAAAAAGTTGTTTTTTGCTTCCTTCCAATTTCCAAACAGTTGACGTCTTGCAATATTGGACTTGTGAATTTAAAAATATTGAGTTTCATGCTTCCATTACAAATTCATTCCTATGTTTTTCAATTAAGTCATCGAGGACAAAAATAGTTGTACAGAAGATAAAAATAGTTGTGGAGAAGGACCCTGAGCTTGGATTTACCACTTCGCCAGTTTTTGTTTAATATAAAAACTAAACTGAGCTCTTCTTTGGAAAAATTCGTGATGCACCGTCACCTAAACAACGGGCTGCTACCTATGACAATGAGTAAGCTGCTATTTTGGTTTCTTTACAATCAACGAAGTGATTTTGCGAGGATGTAATCAGTTTTTCAGCGTTCTCAACAAGATCTACACTTGAACCATTTCCTAGCATGTCAACGTCAATACCAGGCACAAATCAGGGCGTGCATTATTCCACTCCTTCCCCGAGTCGCAACATGAAAGGTAGTCAAATGAATATGTAGAATAGTAGAAGGAAATATTAGGTAAATAATTGTGCTATAAAGGGTAAATGCTGTTGAAATGGCTTGTTTCGTGAAGCCTGCCTACCAGGATCTAATTGAGTGCTTGACAAGCTCTAAAGAGAAGCCAAGAAACAATGCTGCCTAGAAGAAGAAGAGTATGACAAAGAAGAATGTAGATAATAAAAAGCTTAATGACACAAGCCACTGTCTTGGGGAATTTTGCTTCAAAAAACTTCCTCAAGGTGTTCTTTGATGGATCGATTCAGGAATTGCTAGTAAAGAAATGGCTTTTTTTGTGGAAAAGGATGAAACTGCACATCAAAGAGAGTTTAAGGACCTTTCTGTACCTAAAGGAAAGAGTAAGGGCCCAGGAGGAATTAAAGCAAATCCGTTTGAAGCTGCTTCCAGTTTTGCATCCGTACAGAAAGCCGGCGATGCAGTTAACTTTACTATGGACCGTCGGACAGCGAATCCGATTTGAATCTACTCAAAATGAAGTCTTCTACAACGACATATCGTCCAATTGAGGTATATTTTCCTTGAGAAGAAACGCCCAATTCACCTGAGTGACTTCCGTCAATTGCATGTATCGAACCATTGGTTCGATTTGACACTGAGTGACTTCCGTCAGGCTCATATTGTCTACCATCAATTACTTTGAGAACAAAGTTCACTGGTCCGTCAATATCATTCAGGAAATTAAGTTCTTAGTTTTGAAATATCCATTTGACTCCTCTAACTCTATCGTGCCTAAATCCCTTGATTTGTGAGCAACTCTTTGAGTTAGTTTTGAAATATCATGACGACTATGAGCAACATGAAACTTTTGGTATTATTTTTGCTCCTCCTTTCTCATCAGGTCAACACTACTATATCTTCGTCAGGTAAGCCATGCTAATTATTGTGTTCGATTCCATCATTTGATCATGTTCGTTCAAATGCCACCACTAGTATGTCTATATGCAGGAGATGATCACGAGATGGTAGAAAATGAATTAAAACCAGTAGAGAGTGAAATGGAGTACAAAGAGTTTACAATGGGAGGAAATATTAGTAGAAGGAGGCAATTGGCGCCATTCCAATTATGCTTGCTTTGCAAGTGTTGTCCGGCCAACAACGCCACAACCTGTGTTTCTGTGTGCTGCTTCGGAATCGATTGTCAGCTTCCTAATAAACTTAGAATCTTGTTGCTGAAACGAATTTCAATTGTCTGAAATACACAACAAAAATAAAAAAGAACAAATTAGCACAGCTGAATTAGAAAAGTAGGATAAATTGAAAGAATATTATGATGATGTAGTTTTAACCCTGAGAGTAGGAACAATTATTCTGTCACATCGTTTGTATTGCTGAAGGACCCAGAGAATGTCATCGGACAGCATACATTCTTTTGATCTTCCTTCATTGGGATCACTTCTCATCCATTTGAAGATACTCCAACAATGCTGATTATTGATGCCTTCCTCGAAGACTCTTGCAATTCACCAGTAGAAGTAACTAATCCAGAGAGAACAGCTCTACTGAACAATAATTAACTCCAAGTCTCTATATTTCACCAATTCTGCAGCATTAATAATTACAAACAATAATTGTGTGTTCTAAAACAGATATGATCTTTCCATAGTAATCTTTCTTCTTGAGACCAACTACTATAAATATATAATTGTGCGTTCTCAAACAGAATGATTGTCAAAGTAATTCTTCTCCTTTCCCGTCTCTGTATTCTTCATCCTATCTTTTTCCACTCTCCACCTTCTCGGTGGGGTAGGTCTGTTATTCCCGAAATCCTTCCACAAACTTTCATTCTTATCCAATTCCCCCAAAATCCTCTGGCAAAATTTCAAGCTTAGAACAACCAGATACATCGAGAATTCTTTCCCTATGTAAATCTTTCAAGCTTACAACAACCACGTAAATGGAGTTTCTCAAGTGATTTCAAACCACTTATTCTGCTTGGAAGAGCTTTAAGGTTTTTGCAGTGTGCCAAGAGCAAGCTTTTAAGTCTTTGTAGGTTTACAATGGTGGATGGTAGTTCTGATATTGCAGTTCCACTTGCATCAAGTATTTCCAAGCTTTTCAAACTCCCCAAATCCTCCGGCAAATTATCAAGCTTAGAACAATTAGACACATCGAGTTTCTCAAGTGAACTCAACCCACTTACGCTTGGTAGCTCCGTAATTGAAGTGTAACTTGCATCAAGCTCTAGCAAGCTTTTTAAAGTCCCCAAATCCTCTGGCAAAGTATCAAGCTTAGAACAATCATA
This sequence comes from Oxalis stricta, assembly GCA_024708375.1. Lineage (NCBI taxonomy): Eukaryota > Viridiplantae > Streptophyta > Magnoliopsida > Oxalidales > Oxalidaceae > Oxalis > Oxalis stricta. The sequence continues at coordinate 7,676 of JANIEQ010001521.1, read as the reverse complement.
TAAAATGAGTTTCTCAAGTGATTTCAAACCACTTATGCCTCTTGGAAGAGCTTTAAGGTTATAGCAGTCTGCCAAGAACAACCATTTTAGTCTTTGTAGGTTTACAATGGTGGATGGTAGTTCTGATATTGCAGTACCTACTTGCATCAAGCACTTCCAACATTTTCAAACTACTCCAAATCCTTTGGAAGAACTTTAAGCTTTTTGCAGCATGACAAGATCAACTTCCGTAATTTTTGTAGGTTTGCAATGGAGGATGGTAGCTCTGTTATAGCAGTGTCTACTTGCATCAAGCCTTAGCAAGCTTTTCAAACTCCCCAAATCCTCTGGAAATTTATCAAGGTTAGAGCAACCAGATACATTGAGTTCCTCAAGTGAAATCAACCCACTTATGCTACTTGGAAGACTTCTAAGACTATTGCAGTAGTTAAAGACCAACTTTGTAAGATTCTTCAAAAGCCACATCGAAGGATGGATAGTTGACAATTTATAACAGCATTGAAAAATCAAGATTTGGAGATTTGGAGCATGGGTTAGGCATGGAGTCTCAGTGAGATGATAGCACGACTCCATCATGAATTGATTTTAACTCTGGTAGATGCTGTTGGAAACAATAAAGAAAATGCAATTTAGTCACTTTTACCACTATAGTACTACAGTATATTGCATCTAAGTAGGCTTAATAATAATATTTTAAAAAGAAAATATAAGTCTTACTTTGGTTCCCTCCCAGAGCTTTTCAATGGAGCTGTCAGACATTTCAAGTCGAACAAGTTTATATGGTTCAAAGCTTGATGGTAAGGACTTTAAAGAAGAACCAGGCCAATCAAGTGACTGTAAACTTCTTGGAAGGTAACTGAGACCACGAGGAGTCACCACATGCTCGTTTAGACTGAGAAATCTTAATCCGTTCATATTTAAGAAAACGTCAGGTTTCACATGAATATATTTGCGTTTGAACGCCCACTACAATCAGATATATAGGTTAATAAAAAAAATAAAACAAAAGGACCAAAATTTCAACTGATTATAACTTATACGAAATAAGTACCTCGTTTAACATAATGCCTTCAATGGCTCCAGTACCCTATAAAAAATCAACAAAGATTTTCAAGCTCATGGGAAGTAGTTGGTTGAAAGGAATATATAGTGTTTCTCATAATCTATACATGTAAAGTGAGACCACTTACAGTATTTTCAGTTAAGACATTGCGTATATCATCTTCTTTCCATAGCCTACTACGTTTTCCAGGCTCATTAGGTGATTCTTGCTCGACAATTTTTCTCCCCATGTCTCGCAACCTGTCGTGCATCCACAAATTTTTTGGTGATCAACAGTCAAAAGTGATCTCTCAATAAGAACCTGTATACCGATTACTGGGTTAAAGTTAAAACTACACAAGTATTCTATCACTTGTGTTTCTGACTCGCCATTGAAGAAGCATGCAATGTCTAGAAAAATTCTTTTATCGGTTTCATGGAGCCCATCATAGCTTATTTTAAGAGCATCAAAGATCTCATTATCGAGAGAACCACTTTTCAATCGTTCTATTGCACTTTTCCATTTATCTGCATCTCTCTTGCACAAAAAGGATCCCAAAACTTCAAGAGCCAAAGGAAGGCCACCAACATATTGCACAACAGAATCGCAAAGATTCCTAAAATCTCTATTGGGTTGTTCACTTTTGAAGGCTTTCAGACATAAAAGCTTTAGCGCTTCTTCAGAATTCAACAGCTGCGGGCTTGAATATATTTTCCTTTTCAATTTGACATGCCTGCAATACATGTTCATTTCTGGTTGTAATGATGATTCTGCTACCCGGACCAAACCAATTACAGTCTCCAGCCAAGTAATCTCAATTGTTCCATGTCATCCACATCGTCAATTACAACAAGTACTTTCCGACTACGTAATCTGTCTCTGATCATGTTGGCTCCGCTATGCTGATCGTATATACAAGGTGATTGTTCCTTGAGCACCTCTGAAATAAGCTGATTTTGTATAGAAGCTAGTTCTCCTTTCTTTGCTTTTTCACGGACATTGGCAAGGAAGCTATTGCCTTCAAACTGATTTCCCATAACCTCACAAGCAAATCTGGCTAAAGTTGTCTTGCCGATTCCGCCCATTCCGTGTATCCCTATGAAGCGGACATCATTTGAATCTAAGCACATTTTCTCTTGGAGTCCCTTCCAACGGTCATGGATCCCAACCAGCCCATCAAAACATGTTGAACATGTGTCTCGTAGTCTTAATTTCATTTGTATCTCTTGAAGAATCTCATTGATAACATCAGTTTCAGGCCTTAAAAGAAAAAAGAGAGATATTAGTATAACAAACAAACAATACATGTCATAATAGGCAATATAACACACACACAGATAGAGATATATATATTTTCAAAAACCAAAATTGATTTTACTAGTCAATTATCAAAAGTAATCTCTTCATCAAAAGATATTAAATGTTACCTCGTCCCATTAATAGACCATCCTGAGAGATTGGCCACTTTGGTCAAGGCAGCTTCCCACTTTCCAATTATTTCCACTTTGGAAGCAAAGGCTTCCTCTTCATGATGATCATCAGCAAAGGCTTCTTCGAATTTCCGCTTTCGGTTTCGCACGTCAGATGGAAGAACATCGTAAAAGACAGGGTAAACAGTAAGCCCTGCTTTCTTGTGGCGCTCGATTATCTCAGCCAGCTCGTCCAAACACCTAGATGAAGAAGCGAATGTGCTTGACAAAATGACGATAGAGCACCAACATTCATGGATCCGATCAAAGGCCATGGGTTTCCGATTTGGATTGTAGCCAATGGACTGTATCCCTTTTAATTTCAATGCCTCAAACAAATGAGCAGTAAAATTACTACCAGTATCACGACCTCTAAAACACAAAAACACAGTCAGATTTAGCACTCAAGATCAAAGAAGAAGAAGAAAGCAGCTTTTGAAGTTTATCTGGATCTTGAGGAGGAATTGACGTGAGTCAAGGGATGAGGATTATTGTTGAAATCTTCCATCTGCTCCATGGATGATGACTGATCAATGATGAAAGAGATTAAGAAGAAAGCCATTTTGAGTAAAGAAAGAAAGATAGCAAACAAAATAATCAAAGTATAATGAATACCCAACACATAAATAAATATTGTATCTTTAGAATTGTCCCATGATAGCCGTCCCAAGCATTACCAAGTGAGTGGAGTCATATGACTCCACTTAAAATAACTTTAGTATATATTATTCCAAAAAGTCACCCATAATTTATATAGACCTCATGCTCCTTGCATGAAACGTGTTCAGCCAAATCATATTAGGGAATAACAGAATAAAGCTTTAACATGTAAATAGTCAAAAATTAGGTAGTAAATTGAGATTATGACTATTCATTTTTTCTTAAAGTGTATTATGACTGTTCATTGAAAAACAACTCACGAAAGATTTTATCCATCCGATCTTCCACCTAAGTTAAATTTGAACATTCACTGGGTGGAAATAAAAGTTAAAAATATTGTAAATTATCTTTTCATCCTAAAAAATAGAGTTTAAAATAAAAAATCTGAAGATAAAAATGTCATTGCATAATCAAAATTCAGCAAAAAAATTACATAACCTGACGCGCCAGCCAATTGAACCAACCATGTACTGATACGTGTCATTGTCATCTCTCCCAACACAAAAAACCATGAAACTTCAAACTTCCTGTAACTAAAAATTAAGACCACATCGTGACATTGCTATTTGTCACAAAATTGGAGGCCTGAATTTTTCCAATCGGATGAAAGTTGTTTTAAGATTTTCCGACGTTCTATAAATATTCAATATTTTTTAAAACTGTACATATTTAAAACTAAATTTAGTTTTCTTCCTCTACTTTAGAAAATATTAATGAATGGTCCTCAAATTTTATTCTTTGTTAGTAGGTCATGAGTCCATCATGACATTGACACCTAGCATGCAATATTTTCTCTCCTCCAAAATAATTACGAAACTTTAAAACCCGTAATTACAGGCCACAGCATAATATTTATATTAGAGGAAAAAATGTAGACCCGATATTTTCCGATCAAATGAGAGTTGTTTTGATATTTTTAAATTTCATATAAATATTCTACTAAAAAATTTAGATAAAACCGAACATACTTAAAGTTAAAACAATTTTCTCCATATTCTTTATATTATACCTGGTCCCAATAGAGCATCCTGAGAGATTGGCCACTTTGGTCAAGGCTTCTTTATGATGATGAGCAAAGGCTTCTTTGAATTTCCCCTTTTGGTTTCGCACGCCAGATGGAAGAACATCGCAAAAGACAGGGTAAACAGTGAGCCCTGCTTTCTTGTGGCGCTCGATTATTTCAACAAGCTCTTTCAAACACCAAGATGAAGAAGCGAATGTGCTGTGACAAAACGATGATAGCACCAGCATTCATGGATCCGATCAAAGGCCATGGGTTTCCGATTTGGATTGTAGCCAATGGACTGTATCCCTCTTAATTTCAGTGACTCGAACAGATGAAGCGGTGAAATTAGTACCAGTATCACGACCTCTAAAACACAAAAACACGTCAGATTTAGCACTCAAGATCAAAGAAGATGAAAGTAGCTGATGAGGAATTGATTGATTCAAGGGATGGGGATTATTGTTGAAATCTTCCACCTGCTCCATGGATGATGACTGATGATCTTCGGTAAAATGCTTGTCGGTTCTAAAAAAATCTAAAGATGATTCTAAACACTAAATATGTTTAAAATTTTAAGTTCTTCTATATATTTATGCATAACTAGTATTTTTAAATTTCTAGGGTTCGTCAGTCACTGGTTAGAATTAGGCGTTTTAGAGTCTGAGTTATTCTGGTAAAATTGATAGTGTAGATTTGATTAGTAGGTGCTTAAGGAACATAATGTGAGTCTCATCAAGTGTGACTTATCGACTTGTGATATTGCACACTTGATTCAGTATATAAGTTTATCATGGCAAATCCTTTGTGCTGTGAAAACTTGTTAGAGGTCAATTAGGTTGTGAGAATATTCAGAAGAATACTTGCAATGAAGGAGTGAAGAATGCAGTGCTTAAGTTCATGAGCTGGAGTGCCTCACAGAGTTTCTTGCTCAACAAGCATTCTTTGTTTATGCCTACAAAGTGTTCGACAAAAGTGTTATTGTTGCTGAACTCTCACATACTGGTATCTCTACTCAACAAATTCAAGTGCAGACTCAAGAAGATGAATTTACTCTCGGCAAAAGGGAAGAAAGACTCACTTTTACTGTTTGTTATTTGCCTTAAATATCTAGACTAGAATAAAAATTCAGGAATGACCTGAAAGTTACTTTTTCCAAAACTGGCGGTTTTTGCTATTTTGGACTGATCTGTGTTTACTTTTTGGTCGAGCCATTGGTAGCTCTTGTTTAGGAAAAAGCTGTAATAGGGACAGATGGATCTCTCTGATTAGTTTAGAATGGTAGGGTTTTGGAAATCACTCTTGTATTTAAACTCTCATTTGTGAGATTGAAAATTATGAAGGAATAGACGGCAATATTCAGATCTACTTTTTCTCCTTGTTGCTTAAGTTTTCTTCATTTTCATACAAAAGCTTAGATTATTCAGTTAATATCAGTGATCAAGCACATCAAAAACCGAATGGAATCTGTAATCCAAAGTGGAAAATTAGTTTATGGGAGCCACTCGTTGGAAATTTGTCGTTGTAATAAGTAGATAGCTCGTATAATAGGCTCTCTTAGCAGCATATTGATTTCTAATGATAAAATTGGCAAAGTTGCATCTCAAAATCAAAAGTTCTTTTTTTTTTTATTTTTCTCGACTTCTTTCTAATAAGGTTGCATTTCCCGAAAAACATTTTAACATCTCCGTTTTGTGCTTGAAATCTTCATGTAGGTCTCCAATAAACTGACTGAGGACATAGCGTTGGTCGCCTTGTCTTGGATCCGTGGCCCCATGTCTTTTCTTTTTCCCTTGTATCTTTTTTTTTTTAAGTTGCCCTTTTTTTCTTTCGATAATGTTTTCTAGGACAAAATATAGAAAAGCAGGTCAGTTTTTGTTTAATATCTATACTAAGCTGACCTCTTGCAACTGTAAGAAGCTCTGCTCCAATGTACACTAATCCGAAAACTAAAAATATCCTTGCCCTCTTCCTCTGTACACTGTGGTTTGCCGCACCGAGGTCAGGAGTATTTTTCTCGTACATTTGTCAACATTGTCACACAACAACATTATTTCGTTAGTATCAGAGAGATATCTTTTAATTAATTTCAGGCAGCAGCGATGTTTAAGGTTATGAGGGATACTCCACCTATACTGGAAGCATTGTCGCTGGAAGGGAAAGATTTCTGAAGATGTCATTTCCAATGGAATCTGGCAGAGAGGCTGACAGCCAACATGTTATTAGAACATTGTTTCGTGAAGATCTCTTCAGTACAAACCGATTCTTCTCCTTGCAGAGAGGCACTTAAAGCTATTAAAATGGCAGAAAAGCCTCGTAGCCCAAGACGACATGATATTAAACTGGATCAGTTGCCAGTATTTCCATTGTCGAGGAGCACGGAAAAGGTAGCACCCAATAAGTAAATAATACATTTAGTCCCTGTAGGGCATGAAAACTTCCAATTTCTATATATTGTCCAGTCTCGTCCATGTGGTTAATGTATACAAGTAGTACTAGTTTATGGAATGATTCCATTTCTGCCAATGAAGAAATCGCTGGCGAAATGATTTCTTCATAATAAGGGAACAAAATCCTAAACACCCAATCCCAACTTGTATACTAATTAAGTATATTTAAAATTATATATTTATAATGTCTACAAATTCAAATTACATAATTATAAACATTAACTTTGAAATATTCTCACTCCCAACAATCCTTATAAGAGGCTAAAAGAAAAATTCAGGCTTCCTAATCCTCTGGCAGCTCTGTTATTGTATTATGGAAGGAATAATTAAGAAATAATTATACAAAACTTTTCCTCTTTGCAATTCTTTGTTATCTTCTTCCCATCACTTTTACTCTGTCAATCCTCTTCCGAGGAGCAGTCGGTATCGAAGCCCCAGCCCTCCGCCATGTGTTCTTTTTGGTATTCACCTGTATCCCCAAATCTTTTCAAAGCCGCAAATCCTCTGGCAAGCTTTCAAACTTATAACAACAAGATACATCGAGAAAGTTAACTGATTCTCACCCACCTCCCAAATCCTCTGGAAAACTTTCAAGATTAAAACAATGAGATACATCGAGTTTTTCAAGTGATTTCAAACCACTTATGCCCCTTGGAAGAGCTTTAAGGTAGTGGCAGTGGTCCAAGTTCAACCTTTTTAGTCTTTGTAGGTTTACAATGGTGGATGGTAGCTCTGGTATTGCAGTATCACTTGCGTCAAATACTTTCAATTTTTCAAACTTCCCAAATCCTCTGGCAAATTAACAAGCTTGCAACAAGCAGAGACATTGAGTTTCTTTAGTGAATTCAACCCACTTACGGTTGGTAGCTCCGTAATTGAAGTGTAACTTGCATCAAGCTCTAGCAAGCTATTTAAAGTCCCCAAATCCTCTGGCAAATTATCAATATTAGAACAATGAGAGACTTTGAGTTTCTTTAGTGAATTCAACAAGTGGTAGCTCTGTTATTGAAGTGTAACTTGCATCTAGCTCTAGTAAGCTTTTCAAACTTCCC
>JANIEQ010001520.1:0-20862 GCA_024708375.1 Oxalis stricta | reverse complement strand
TGGGAATGAGAAACGTTTAAAAGAATTAGTGGCAAAAATTTTCTTACTTGCTGTCACAATGGAGAATGAGGCATCTAAGTTTCGAAACATATGAACAAGGTGTTTCTAGAACTATTGGTCATCCCTACATATGCTTCAGATCCAAGTGGCACTCTGTAAAGAACTGGGATACCTTATGTGAGTATATCTATGCACGTCAAATTAAGAGTGAGAATTGTGAATATAGAAACTAATGAGGAGGAGGTTAAAACTGTTATTGAGTTTGGAGATGCAATCTATAAAAAAAATTAGTTTTTCCACATCATGGGGAAATAATTGCAAAAAATCGAGTTAATAAAAAAATCATAATGAGCGCTTTGGTGCCTACCACGGGGTTTGGGTGAGGTTCTTACGAACGTATCTCTCACTTCTCTATTATTGTTCAATAGCCACATGACATGCACGTGAAAAAAGTGGTGGTGATGATAGCAGGAGATAAGACAGGGATGTGCAGGAGAGGGAGGATATAAGGAGTTATGTGTAATTAAATAGTGCATTGCTCGATGCACGTGTCTCCCAATCCCAAAAGAATTTTGATGCAGTATACTGTCTTGTATTTACATGCATATATGCGCTTGTGAAATTTAGTCACTATTTGTAAGTTCATGGATTAGATACGATTGAGATTGGAGTTTAAAAGATGATAACTCACGATACATGTATCGTTTGAGGTAAAAGTGAATTCATTATGATTTAGATCTTGAAGTTATTGGGTCCTTAGTGTCGTTAGCGTGAGACTTGTGTGGGTTGCCTTGAATTCATTTGGTAGGTATGCTTCTGGGATGAAGTTTTTTATTTCATTACAATATTTTGTGTACGATGATTTTTCATTTCGTATTTAGCTCTTGTGTTGTGAGTCCTTTGGTGTCAGTGAGTGTGAGACTTGTATAGGGTTGCCTTGAATTAATCGATGTGTCTATTTTAAAAAAGAAAAGATGTTGTTATTGTGGGATGGTAAAATATTTCTTATGAATTTATACAAAGTTGTGAATTAGTTATTTATCGTAACTCCTATTTGCTATATGTTTGTGTTTTACGGCAAAAACATGAACACTGACATTCGAAGAAATTCTACGATTTTGTGCTCATCACGGTGTTGGAAGATTATCCCATTGTGCGTGCTTCAAGAGGGGGTTGTAAGAAGTTGACATTTATTATGGTCTCGAACCAAAGAGAAGATTATTCATTTCATTGAAAATAATCGTGAGATGAACCAGGGTAAGATTGCGTACTGAAATAATTTTGAATCCAAGATGCTATTGAATTTCTTGAGACGAGACAGAAAAATATTGGGGATGGTAGGTGTTACTTTAATTTGGCTGTTCGTTTTCTGTTTTTCATACTTAATTTCTAACTTATTTCGTACAATATGTCTAAATATTGTAGGGTGATATATTCCCAGAGTTATTGGAAAGGAGTATGGATATTTCATTATTTATATTTCATTGCTGAGAAGTTTGATTAGATACGATTGATATTGGATTGAGTTAATCTCATTACAATTCTTAAGATGATATTAATTAAAGTCCATTTTTCAATTATGTTGTTTGAGTAAAACTATCTTCTGCAGAGTCCATCAGAGGTGTGTGGGATGGAGATGATGTACTATAGTTTCACTCCTCCACGGAAGGATCGATCTCTATTTAAATACATTATTCATGGACCGTTGTTTCACTCTATTCTGTTTTTGAAAATTTATCTTTCTCATTCTAAATGATAAGTAGTCTAGGCCATAATTAATATAATTATTTATAGCATGTTCAAGTCGTCTGAAATTTGAAGGAAAAAAACTCTTAAAACTTCTTTAGTAATCTATGGCCTCTCACAAAACCTTTCTTCAAGGATTGGCAATTTGGCATGTGTATATATAATATGATTGTAATTTTTTTAAGGTGATTGTAATTTTAATTATGATGTTTACACAGATATGACAAAGCATATTTTCTCCCCATTTGGCAACCAAATATGAGAAACATCGACATGGCAATTGATAATGATGTAATCATTAAGATCCTTCATTGTCATTGTTTCGTCTTCTTGTTTAAATACATAAGCAAAACGGCAAAACCTACCCCTCGCCCTTGCACGGCCCCTTTTTTTCTCTTATCGCCCTTGTTGCTTGAAGGTTTGCTTGAACCTTTACCTCACCCACCACCAACCACCTACTCATCTACCTCCTCCCACCACCTCCTCCTTTACCTCCCCCACCACCTCTAGCACCTCCACCTCCATCATGTCCTCCTCCACCTTCCCCACCACCGCCACCACCATCCGGCGGATCATGAAATTCTTCAATAATCTAATTTCTACTACTCCCTCCATTCCACAATGTTTGTCCATTTGTCCATTTGAAATGGACAAACATTGTGGAATGGAGGGAGTATTACTTTGCCATGATGGTCAAAAACTATATATCTCACTGCCATCCCAATTCTCATACCCAATGGCCTTTATTAATCTACCTCCATAGACATGATTACACAAAGCATCCCAGTTAGTTACAAGTGTGCCTTTAAATGTGAAGTGATATGTCAACTAATTATTTTTGGAAATACCCACTTCATATATAGGTCTTAAATTTTGATGCCTCACACTCAAATGTGATACAAAGGAGGAAAAATTGTGCAAGTTTTTTGGTTATTTCCTCTCGAGTTTCCCTTAGCATCAACCATTTTAGAGAGGTCTCTTTGCTAAGGAAATTAGATCATTCATTTATATATATATATATATATATATATATATTTCTTCACTCCAAGTCGGTCTGCTCCATTTGACCTTAAAAATCCATATGACGCTCTCATTTATAGTAAAGGTATAATTTTGGTCCAATTTCCAATTGCCTGGGATCATTGCTATATCGTGTACCTCTCCATACCCGGAATCGTTGATCTGTCCAACGAACTGGAATACACACCGATTATGTGAATGATAAATTTCACTACTTTTGCTCATATACTTTCTAATCACTCGCTTGGTTTAATGACTTTTTCATTCAGAAATAGAGGGTTAATATCCATCTAGGTGGAAGGCACGCGGTGCTTCAATATGTGCTTCAATATGTCCATGAGTTGTGAAATGGATGACTTTGATTACATTGAGAGCAAACATAACACTGAACTTTTATGCATCAAGTCAGGGATATATTGCTATTGTTATAATAGAGGTTTTGAGTTTCCATAGTGATTGTTGTAAAAGATACTAATTTTAATCAGGAAATACTAAGTGACATTGAGATAGCAAAAATGGTATACCAGCATTTCTACTCTCACATCTTAATGAAAAATTTATTTTCCATGCACTCTTTTTTCGATTGTCAAAAAAGAATATCCATCATTGAGAAATGAAATTAATATGAGATCAAGAGAGGATGGAATACGAACACGTTCATGTTTTATTAACATCCAGAGTTTAGATAACAGATCAGTAACGTCCCGAAAATTCGAACTTTGATAATCGTCAGTAGTCGATAGCTGATGCATAATTATTTTAATAATAAAATCGACTCGAGTGAAATTCACGCGCGTAATATTTTATCAAATCGATTATATGGTTTTTATGGAACCAAATTAAATTATGATTTTTTTTCTAAAAACATCGATTATATCGTTTTATGCGATTGATACGATACAAATGTTTTTAACCTTAGATTACGTTGACACGATCGATGATCGGTTTACGAAACCGATCGATCGAATTATTAGCGGGGACAACGGTTAAATAAATTATTATTATCTTTTACTGCAGTGGGACCCACAATTATAATTGAGTTTCCCACTTAAGACTTTCTTTAAAATCTCTCGATTTCTCTAGGAGAGAAATCATTCACGGGATTCCCCTCTCCACTTCTAAAATTTTATTTACAGTAAACATACTTCTATCTTTCGAGAAATTCTCGGCAACAATCCGATCATCCAATCAACAATCCAATTTCGAAATAAAATTCAGGTAATTTTTATTTGTCTTCATGATAAATTTTCAGATTTTAATTCGAACGTTTGACAGCTACGGAAATATTAAACTGTCAAAATTTTCGAAATCGTCTAAACTAACTGTCAAAAATCCGACTTCGCCGGAATTGCTTGAAATTCAGATATGTTGTAGACGAGGTCACGAGGATCACGATTTCGGTTAAAACGAGTTGATTGGTCGGCCGGAAAGTGCCCGGCACGTTCACGGCACAAAATTTGATTTTCATCGAAACGGTCGAGTTTCGATCGTTCTTTTAGCTCGTTAGACTCCTTGATCAACGAACAAATCGAACCGTACCATTCTTGGAGCTTAACTCGACGAACGGAGGAGAACGGAGAATTTGAGGTAAAATTTTCGAAGCTTCTTTTAGTTGTTTTACTTCGTTTCCGGTATATATAGCTATATACAACCTTTAGAACTTGTTGTTAAAAAGGAATTGGGCTAATTCGAGACGATTTAGAAAATTTGACCGAAACTTTGAATTTGAGATTTCGGAAAATTTAGAGCGAGTTAGAGTCATTAATTGGTACCATCGTGTTCGTGACGGATGAGAAGAGTCTATCGGTACCAAGAACGCGGCCGGAGGTGGCCGGAATAAGGAGAACGGAAAACGACACAGTAGAGAGAGAAAGTGTCGGGGAGAGAGAAAGCTCAAGGTTGAAGACGACGGTCCGATTTTTGCACCGATTCGGTTCGGTTCGTTTCGGTTCAAATCCGTTTTAAATCAAATCAATTTGTTTCAATTTGGTTCAATTCGTTTTAAATTGGTTCAATCGGTTTATACTAAATCAGACCGAAATAAATTGTTAAAAGTCTATACTGCCTCGGTTTTTTTTAAAATAATTACAATTAATCAAACTGTTTTCTCGGTCAATTAAAAGTCTAAGGGTTAAAATGTCTTTTCCATATCCGAACCGTGTCTAATGTCTATATTACCCTTATGATTTTAAAGTAATTACGATAAGCCAACGTGTCTGATTTAAAGTCAAAGGGCAAGACTGACTTTTCAACCCGAACCTCACCAGTGAACCAATCACATAATTTTAAATCTTCCGAAGCAAATAAAATCATTTTTACTCAACCAAAAATTATGAAATTTTTACCATGGGTTAATATTATTATTAAAAACCCGTTTATGTAAAAATATTAAATTTTGGAACTCAGGAAAAATAAATATTAATTCTGGGTTGTTTTAAGGGTATTAAATTTAATCAAATAATTTTTATTATTGATATATCTGTATTTAAATAAATATGGAAAATTTATAATAAATTATTTTTGACCAACTAGTAGCAATAATTAATTATATTAAATATTTTTCACTTAGGAAAATATTTTTATAAATTAATTGTTGGTTAAATCGAATTTAAGTATGTAGTAATCGATAAAATTACCGTCGTAAATACGAGAGTGACGTAATAATATGAATAATGTTTCTACGATATATCTAAATAGATGATTGATTAATTTCAATAATTTTAACAGATTGTTAGACGTATTGACGTAAATCTGCGCGTATAGATTATATTAAGGTGAGTTATTTTCATTATGTGATAATTTAATTTTGTCAAATATATACTACGTCGTATAACATTGATTTATTGTTCTAAAATATTTCTATACGACATAGTATTATACATATAAAATATGAATTTAATATAAAAACTGGAGAAAATATTCCTCGAAATAAATAAAAGCAATTTGTGCTTTATAAAAGAAATAAATATATACATATATATATATATATACACACACACGAACCCAATTAAAATTTCACCACTTGTTGACGGTTGCCTAAGTTCAACCCAAGTGGTATTTATTGTTTCAAAAGGCCGTGTGCCTTGTACCTCCGATCGACTCGTACGCTTTACTATGCGTGTAACCCCACGTCATGTAGGGTCGAGTTCCCGCATGGGTAACTCAAACGTGGGAAGAGTCGTTACGTTTGGCTCGCTACCGTGGATCAAGCTTGTGATTTGATTTTCACCGTGGGTTCAAATTGTGATAAAAATATTGATATGAAAATGTCAAAAATTAATTGATTGATTAATTAAAAACATTATATGATTACGAAATATGTTATCAAAAATTTAAAATATTTTTATGTGTTAAACATTAAAAAACCTCACTAAGCATATAGCTTACAGATTTCTACAAAATAAATATTTTCTCCAGAGTTAGTTATCGAGACGTGAATTGTAGTTCGTGGTAGTTGTCTACGCGTGTACGATAAAGAATAAGGTGGGCTCTTCTGCGATTCTAATGGCGGCACTAGGATCTCTATCTCGGAGTAATTATTTTTAAATATATTATTGTATGATTATAACTTGATTTCTCCTAAACATTTAATAATGTGTAATATGGATTTAATATTTAATTTGAACTTGATAATATTATGTTTAAAATTTGACTAAGTGAAAATGTAATATCGAGAAATGAACTACGGGGCACCGAACTCGGTCCCATCATGGTGGAGTCGGGAACGGGCGTCTCAAGTACATTATACCAGGACATTAGGATTTGTAGAATCAATAATAAGAATAATTACTAACAACATGAACAACAATTATTGGCAGTGAGATAATTGCCGCTCATGGTAAAGTATACTAGTGTCCGTAATTCTCAAAAATCACAATTTAATTATGAGTTTTTAATCATTCCCGTGTGTCTAAAAGCCCGACCAGAGATGGACCGACAAGATGCATAGTCGTCCTCATCCCATATCTTCCGACTCCCAAAAAGAATAAAAAACCATAAGGCAACATCAAAAACGTTAATCTAACCAAAATTAAAAGACATGAATATATGAGATGAAGAAGCGAAAAAAATATATTAACTTATTGATGAAACATTAAACAAGTGCCTAATTCAAAATAAGGATCAACATGAGTACATCATGAAGTTATAAAGATTGGACTAACTGCGAGATTTCTTGAACTTCGTCATACCAAGAACAACAATTTCTCCAAAAAATTAACATTTTAGTTCTTCTAGGAGAGGCAAACCGATTGAAAATTCTATACTTATGTGCATCATTAGTTATTACAAAATAATTATCATCCAATGCAAAAGCTAGTCAGTGCTGGTGTATTGATTACTTACCGAGACTCAACGATAGGTGGGAAGAAGATCTTTTGACTCGTGCTACCCCGCTTCAGTCTCCTTACGAAACTTTCGTTATCACACTTTACATGTTTCTAGCGATTCACAATTTGCAAGCTCTGAGTAACTCGAATCTCGCCATTTGACAAAAGTCGAAAATAAATTGGATTATCACCACAACCAAAAAATACCGAGTCGACAGATTTCTAAGAAAGAATGGAAAGACCAGGTGAGAAGAAACCATATACGTGAAAGAAAACTTGCTCGAACAATTAGGATCAGTAGTATCGTTATATGTCCGTTCATAAGAGAAGCTCCGCCATGAAGCTCTGGTCATCTTTATACAATTTCTTTTACCTGAAGCAAGAAAGAAGAATTATGATTTCCTAATACTTGGATAGTATATAGCTCATTTAGTACGTAGAAAATGAAAAGCTTGTAGTTCGAATACCTATACTTCTACCATTATTGAACCGTGTTTTCAATTTGTACCATACTTTGCTCCATATTCCTTTCTTTCTTACATAAAGCACCATCGAGAAAGGTAACATCCCTATAATTGCCGATTTTGTCTACTTGCCCGAAAATGTTACGAAAAATAAAATCAATGCCAATTAGACAATTTTTGTTTAAAAAGATTGCAAAATCTAAATATTCACTATTCAAAGAAATAAAATATAGCAAGAAAGTAAATGAAAACCCATCATTAAATAACGTCTACTCACATTATGTGCATCCAAACAAATATAGTTTCTTTCTATGGAGCTTTCCTTCCTCTTCAAATGGATCCCGTTAACAAACATATCAATGCCTTAAATGTGACAATGGAAAATCCTGAATTAAATTGGTGGCAAAACACATTCGTAACCAAAGCATTAAGTAATCGAATTCAGACTATAAATAATAGAAAATATTCCTCTTTTATCATGTGGAAGGAAAGAACCTACGACATCGATAGTGCTCTGTCGATGAAGTAAACAACACTCACAAACGAACCAAACTATCATTTTTAGCAAGAGTCAACTGTCATTATACCTTCAAAATTCATGCGAGGACCGCTCTTGGGTTCCGAATTTGCCAACAAAGAGAAAATGCCGACGTAGACTTCAATCGGGTGAGCCATGTGATTGTATTTTACTCGGAAACACATCCTCAACACGCGATGCTTCGCGATGTATGGATAATTATGAGCTTTAGTTTATTACGAACTTGAGAATTTAAATATCAGCCAATAAGCAGCATAGAATTACTGAGACGAATACATAAAGGCCTTAGAGCAAAACCTTTCCTTTAAGCCTTGGTCCCTATCTATCCGCACTCCGATGAATATAAAATCACAAAACAAGTTAAACTTGAAGACGAAAAGGAAAAAGTCCGAAAAGAAAGTGAGGGAAGAAAGAGTAACACCTTGACAATTAGCAAGATGGAAGACTCGATGACGCTAAAATCGACAATAGTTATCAACGGTAAAAAAGCCCCAAAACATCAAATCTGAAAACGGAGAAAACAAAGTCTCGGATAAATAAGGATACATAGAGCAAGACCGAAACTTGATTACCTTTTCTCCAATAAGTCATGGAAAAGAAGAATATGTAAGAGAAGGAGAGCACATACCTGATCCGTCGAGAACTCATCGGAATCACAAAGTGGGGGGCGGGTAAAAAGCTGCCTTAATCAAGGTGGTGAGAATTTCACTCACGATGGTCGACTTGCCTGAGAGATGGCGGAAGAAGGGTGGAGAGAGAGAGAGAGAGAGAGAGAGAGAGAGAGAGAGTTTGTTTCTTTTCTTTAAATGAGAGAGAAAGTTGTAATAGGAAAAAGAACAGAAAGTTGTAAATGCTACAATAAGCATCCCATTCTCTAATAACATAAGGTCCCTAATTTCCTCTTCTCCCTATCAAGAGTGCATAGTAGGGCACATGTTGGATACTCTTAAGAATTTTCATTTTTTGCTCAAACAACACAATCTACAATGTACGACTCTATGTCAACTAAAGAATGGCAGTGAGATTAACTGAACTCCAATATCGATCATATGTAATTTTGAACTTACTATAAGTATAACTCAATCGTAATTTATATTTTCTTAAAAAAAAATAAAGTTTGTGTTGAGGCAGAACAATGAATTGCAATGGGGAGATGGTTGGAGTTGGCCTCATAATATTCA
Organism: Oxalis stricta; assembly: GCA_024708375.1. Taxonomy (NCBI): domain Eukaryota; kingdom Viridiplantae; phylum Streptophyta; class Magnoliopsida; order Oxalidales; family Oxalidaceae; genus Oxalis; species Oxalis stricta. The sequence goes on along the minus strand of JANIEQ010001520.1, from coordinate 11,585 downwards.
CTTCAGCTGATTTGATCTTCTCCAAGGTCTCTGGAAAAAGGTTTGACCTTTTTTTCCCTTTCCAAATCGATGAAACATATGCTGAAAGCTTAAATTGGTATTCAGACAAGTTGAATTTGCCATTGTTAATGGAATTGTGAGTAGACTTATTTCTTTTCCCTTTCTCCGTGGAGTCTAACAAAGATTCTTCTTTTTTGGCATTTGGGTATGAGTCTTGGAATTTCAGGAATCGTTTTCTGAATTTGATGTAATCTATAGGGAATTGCTTGATGTGAGTTCTGATATTGCTGTTAAAAAACCCTCTTAGAGACCTGAACTAATTTTGTTGAATGTGCCGTTTTTATCCTATACAGACGTTGAGTGTATCTTTACTGTGATCTGCAATCTTGTCACGAAGACCGGAAACACGGATGAAGTGCTTCTCATATCTACAAAGCTTATTCAACAAGCAAATGACAAGCCAGCTTGCGCTTGAAGATGTAATCTTATGTGAAAATTTCTAATTTTACCTTAGACTAATTTGGAAGGCACTCTCATATTTTTGCTTTAACAGCTTTTGTCAACCTGTACAACCTTCTGGAGAACCCAAACAGTAGGTTTAATGTATGCATGAAGGTCCTAAGTTTAGCACTGAATGGAAAAGTCGTTGAACTTATTGCACTTTCTTTCAAGAAGGCGGCTAGCCTATTGAAAGAGTGGAATATCGGAGTGAAGGAAACGTAGAGAACTCTACCGTGGCATTGCTAACGTATTCGAAGAGGAGGAGAGGTTTGTCACTTAACCTATCGAGAGTTGAAAAGTGTTCATTCAATCTCTTCAGTTATATTTTTCATGATGATGACTTGGTCTCTTACGATTCCAGCTCATCAAAGGATGTTTTCAAATTCGTGATGAAGTATTTGGCAACATTCTCTCGGGGAAGATGTAAATGTTATTTCTGAAGCCAAGGAAGAAGCTGAAGCTATAATTATTGAATTTGTGAAGGTGCCAGACATGTTCCAGGTATCTAAGTGTGATTTAATGAGCGTTATATTTTAATGGTTAAGCATTATTCTTTAATGTTTCAAAAGAAGAAGAAGTATATTCTGTAATACTTTAAAGTTCTATGTACTGTAAATTTTACTCCCAATTTCCCTCTCCTCTCATATTTTCATCTGCCTTTTTCTAATAAGTTTAGGCTCCTTATCGATAAAGACAATGACCTGACTCTTTGGCCTTGCCTCCATTCCTGAGTCCTGAGTTGTACATGGCATAGGTTTTAAGTGTGTTGGAGCATATTGTCCCTTGATTCAGCCTGTATTATTATCAGTTGGTGACGGTCTCAAAAATGATATCCTAAATGGTTCCTTGCAGTGTGATTTGCTTGACATGCTTGCTATTTTCCAATTGAAGAAGGATGCTAAAAATGTGTTTGTTTATCATCTGGTACAAATCTTTCTGACTCAGAGACATGATGCATGGGAGTTTGAGGTTGAAAATTCTGCTTTACTGAAAAGCTATGGTAAATTAGTTCTTTTATTAGCTTCCTGATTCACTAGTGATCAATGATAGCCAAGTTAACTTCGACTCTTCGGTTTGTATTGTTGTAGGTCTGGCTCATGAAGATTATATAACAAAAATGAGGTTGATGTCAGTGGTGGTTCTTGCCTCTGATGTATCTGGCAAAATCCCATACGCCCTTATCAATTTAAGGACACTCTTCAGGAGGATATTCTTTTTCCTTTCTTATTCTACAAGATCTGCCACGCCATGTTTACTTATAACTGTATCTTTTTTCTAGATCAATGATGATGAGATAGAAATGTGGGTAGTTAAAGCAATAACTGCAAAGTTGATTGATGGAATAATGGACCAGATGAATCAAGTTGTTATTATAAGGTGCATGTATATATATCATTTTTAGGTCATTCCATCTCCTTCTTTCACTTTGGTATTGACTACCACATTTCTAGTAACAAAGTTTGTCTTATAGCAATGAGAATTATAAGTTCATGAGTTGTAATTTTTCTTTGATATGCAGCCAATGTACTGAGCGAGTATTTGATCAGCGTCAATGGGCAGGTCTTAGAACGAAGTAGGCTACTTCGAGGGTGAGAATTTTTATATTTCAACGTTTACTATGGAGTATTTCATACTATTTGACTAGTAATAACCTTGTATGGCAATTGTTCGAAATAAAGTTATATGGAGTAACATTCTTGTTTTCCTTTGCAGGGTTAATATTGTTGGAATAGATCATCTCGAGGAGCTTGAGATCATAAAAGCTCAAATGGCTACAGAAAAGAAAGAAAAGAAGAAATCAAAGCTTGTCGATAGCTTCCACAGAAGCAAGCTAGCTTAAAGAAGAAGAAAGTAATTGTAGAAGAGCCAACTTTTGACAATTCGATCGTGGAAGCATTCTACAAGATGTTAGTAGAATTCTCGAAGAAGAATCAGCCAAAACAAGTTGCTCGAAAAGGTCGAACAGAGAAGAAGAAAAGTGTTCCCTGCAGATGGACGAAACCGCACATCGTCAAAAGTTTGAGGACCGTACAGTACCTGCTGGAAAAGTCAGGGACATCGGAGGACTTTCGAAAGTTTCTCGACGGAATCGATCTAAACGATCTGCAGAGCAACCTGGAGCATAGTCGGAGCTCAAGCGACCCACCAAAATGCTCAGAGGATGTCGTCTACAACACCTCTAAGAGCAATTGGCCCGCAAATCCCTAAATCAAAAAGCCCCAATTTGGTTAGGATTCTATCATTAAATTTGAGTCTCGAATCTTTAATTTCTGTAGTAATCAATAAATTAGTGATATAGGTAGTTTCATTTAGATGATATGAAGTAGTTGTTAAGCTCAATTTAGTCTCGATATGGTCCGAAGTTCATAATGTATGTTCGAGTTAGGTACTCAAAGAACTGAAATCGAGCATTGTCATTATAAGCTTTGGCAGCTGAATTTATTGATTCAGAAACGATGAGGATACTTCATATCAAGGTGTTCGAATGTTTAAACTGAAGTTCTCAAGCTAAAATGAAGATGGTGTTAAGTGGGTTTGAAGCTCGTGTTACTTCTTCGTCAAGTCGTAGACAAAATTCAAATTTCAAAGTTATTTTCAGCAAAGTTAAGTTTCGTTTAAGTTGTTAGTAGTGTATAGAAGGGGTTCAAATGCTGCTACTATCTTGTTTAAAGCCGTAACGAAAGTCAAGCAAAAGGTCAACAAAAATGGCGTCTTTGTCGCGAGGAAGAAGATGAAGTTCAGTCCGTTATTTTTACTGTTTACGCTGCTAATCTACTCGAAGATGCCCTATGACTTAGTCTAGAGTTAAAATACAGCCTATAATTGAGAGGAAACAAATTCGTGTGTAAGGAAAACCATTTCTAGTTTTTTCTTTACCGCTTTCGATTTTCTGGTTTTCCTTAAAATCCAAGTTGTAATTCGTTTTTAATTTCCATGTCACCTAGGTTGAGTGAGTGACGACTATATAAACACTCACTCGTAATCTTTTTTCTATGAATGGTAATGAAATACAAAATTGAAATCGTCATTTTCTTTCTTACTTTTACAAGCTTTAAAAGTTTGGCTGCATTGGTGAGAGAAACCTTAGAATTCCAATAACCCAAAATTAGTTTTAGGTTCCAAACATCCTAGATACCTACGTTTAGCCTTAGAATTAAGATTAACAATCAAATCGATCATGAAAGGATATGATTACAATTCTATTTTAGTGTATCACTCGTTTTTAGCTTTTGTTGTCTGCAAATTTGATTCTTTGTATCTGTCTTGCTGTGTTTTTTATCTTTATTTCTTCAGTTCTTGAGCTCGACGACGTTCGAGGGCTTAAGAATCATCCAACAAACATTACTAATGTCATCAGTACCATTCAATGCAACAAGATAACCAAAGATAGTTCCCAGGCAACGCAAGGTCTCATGCTTCGTTAGAGTTAATATAGTTTTGAAGACATTTTTTTTTCCTAGAGATTGTGTTCAAACTGTCAACATGTAATAATGTCTTAGAAGTGAGCCTAAAAATGAAATGGAAATGTTGCTGTAGCAGTTTTCATGATACTCTACTTTGTTTGTCATTAATGAATAAATGTCATGTAAGATTGTATGAAAGTTTCTGTTAGTAGCCTCGGCTTTATCATTGAGGTTTTTCTTGCTCGTTCATTAGGATACTCGAATGTTTGTTTTGAATCGGACGCTTTATTAGTTATAGAAGTGCTAATTAGTCCATGCATTTGTTTTTGGCTATGTAGGGGGCTTATTTGTAGAATTAAACAGCTTCTCTTACTTTTTTGCTTCTTGCCTTTTTTTTTTTTTGTTTGGAAGCAATCGATTAGCTTATATGGCAGTGCTAACTCGGAATATAATGAGTAATATCGAGACATCATGGGTGAACAATGTATCATAATTTGATCACTGATGAAAGACTCCTTTTATTCCTCAAGGGGGAAAAAAAGAAAACTAGCAAGTAACGAAAATGAAGAAATTTAGAGGAAAAGATGTATATAGTTATTGATTTTGTTTAATAGTTTGTCGAAATTATTTCGTTGGACTGATGACATATTGCTCTCCAATCGCAGAGTCAACCACTATATATCATATTCGGCAAACCAAAAAGGAGAACGGAAATGGAATCTACCGGATACAATACAATATATCTTTTTTTTTAGGATACAATACTACATATCTTTTGTTGCAAAAAGAAACTTTTTTTTTTGAAGATTTGTCAAAAAAAAAACTTAGAAGGTGATGAATGATCACAAAAAAATAATTAAAGTGTCTGGTACTTGCGCACAAATATACCGGATACATATAATGCCCACGTGCAACATTCTCAACTTTTCCATTGTAGGTTTTTTTACTTGATGGCGAAATTATGAACAACTCATGCCCCCATGTGAATAATTGATACTTCCACGATCCTCTTCGAGTGTCGTATAATAAAAAATTACTGAATTTTAAGAAAATTATTAATACTAAAAAAATTATATGGCTGTTCATTATTTATAATTTAAAATCCATAAATGTTTATACAAATAGAATAGTTACTGAAATTAATATAGGTAAGATTGAAAAAAATAGCTCAAATATACACAGATTACAAAAACGACGATGTGATATGGATCAAAGCAAATTTTATTCAGCGATATTTAAGTGGACCTGAGGGAGTATATGTTTCATTTTGTATTATCAATAAATAAACTCTCTTTGATCCACTTTAAGTGTCGCGTAATGAAATTTGTTTTGGTCCATTTCAAAATGTCGTTTTATGAAATTTAGATATTTGAGCTTTTTTTCAGTCTTATATGTCATTGCATTTATTTCATTAAAATACTCCATTTTCAATAAAAATTTATGACTTTTGAATAATAAATAATGGACAGATATGTAATTTTTTATATTAATAATTATTTTTTTAAGATATCACGACTTTCACGACACTTGAAGTGGATCGAGAGAGTACCATACTTCAAATTTCAAGAGTAATTTTACAAATTCATTATATGGGTATTTTGTCAGTATGACTTTAATATTTTTGTAATCTAAAATCTCAATTTATGTCATTAAAGGTGGATAATGGAGAGGAGTAGTTTAGATCTCTAATATGATATGTCAAATTACAGCGGCAACGACGAGCACCGAGTCATGGAAACAAATTGTAATATATGGAGACCTTTTAACACATGGGGGTGCGGTTTTTTTATTGATCGATCTTGTGCTTGTGGAGCCAACCAAAATGTATCTAGGAAGAGAATCTTTTGAAAAATGTTGGTTAATGGAAGCACATATACTTTCGCTAGAAAGCTTATTCTTCAGTTGACATTGATCAAACTCAATTATATACTATAGTCTATGTATTAACTAAGTTTTCTTCCATTCGATAATGCTCAATGATTAACTCTTTTCATTATTATTGTTATTATTATTCCTTTTCAAAACGCCTACTTCATAGAACAGTCAAATTGACACAATATATATATAGAAAAGTCTTGAGATTTTCTGGAATAATATTCTACAAACAAAGTACATATATATTTAAGTAGATTGTAATTTTATATTAATATAACCCATTTATCTTATGTGATTTTGTTATATATCGATGTGTGGAAAAAAAATCTTAAATTATACTCCCTCAATCCCTAAATATTTATCGTTTTTCCTATTCAAAATGTATAAGAAAAACGATAAATATTTAGGGGCGGAGGTAGGGTAGTATATGATTCACGGATTATATTTGTTATGTGTCCCATAGTTTCTTCATTACTGGCTAATGACCAAATACAAGAAAGACCCTCTCTGAAAACACAAGTTCTGACAGACAGAAATTGAGTTAGATATCTGAAGAATTCTGGACTTAGTCTAACAACTCATATTTAAGTATGTTAATCAATTGTTTACATGTGTACAAATTAAACCAACATGAAAGTTGAGTTGGAAACTTAATTTAGTTAGTTAATAAAAAATATATAATTAAATTTGGAACTCCATTATCTCTCAAAATCAACAAAGTCTACGGCAACTGTTTTTGCTGCCGCCGCCTATAATTCTATCTCGCAATCGTGGTTAAGTTCTCTATTCAAATAATTCTAATCGCTGTTAGATTTCAATCCAAAATACTCCTTCAGATTCTTCCCCGCTCTCATGTTCTTCGAATTGGAAGAAGCTGCTAATTGAATAGATATATCATACTTCTCTTACGATCGACGCGATTAGCACATTTTCATCATTATAATTATTATTTGTCATAATTAAGAGGAGAACGAGTCGTTTTGATCGTTATATATGATGATCCATGGCAATTTGATGTATGGAGAGGCTTGATAGCTTTGATTTGAAAATGGTGGTTTTGGCTGGATAAAAGTTTGGGAGAGAAAACAATTACTTTGTATTTTTATTTATAAATAAATTAGGTTTCCAATTCAGCTTCCATGTTGGTTTAATTTATACACATATAAACAATTGATTAACATACTTAAATATGAAATGTTAGGATAAACCCATCCAAAAATTCCTCTTAAATATGTATAAGCTGCTTTTATTTCAACGTGATAATTAATTAAGCATCCTCGACCCGACTTTTATATATCTGAAATGGCAATAAGCACTACATTAAACGATAATGCTTGTTTATTCTTTTATTTGGGACATATACAAGTCGACATTTCTGATCATATTTATATAATGTGTACGTGCGTGTGATGGTATAGTTGACAAACCAAGAGATATATTTTGTGTATGCACTAAAAATTTATTAAAGATTTAATTATACTATGACAGCCTGTTTCATACAAAATTTTTCCATTTCTGATAGAGCTTGTTCTACAATATACGTTGAAGACAATAAAGAAGTAGCAATCCTTTATTTATATATAAATTAATTAAACAGATCGAGACAAATTTTAACACATATATACTATTATTTTGGAATTCTTCGAATATATATAAAACTTGGACACAAAAGACCGAAGTAATTAAAACTTAGATGCAACTAACTAAACGATCTTTGTAAATAAATTAATTATATATAGGTAGAGCAATGTTAACAAGGCTTGATATTCTAAAAAAATGTTAACAAGAGTCTAGGAATAAAAGCCAAGAATTGAATGCATGCATTTGGTCTAAACACACGTCAAAACTTGGAACGTTAAATAGCTAGACATGGACCAGCGATACACGTGACTGCAAAATTTTGTCAGCATTGTCCTTTTTGGTTCTGAAGCTAACCCTAGGTACCAAAAAGTCATAACTCATAACGTAACCTAATTAAAGAGAATAGAGTACAGAAAAATATAAGTATATGACATATAGCAGCTCTGTTAACTGTTCTGTTATAATTAAGACGGATCTTTTCAGACATTTTCTGCAACAAATTTATTACTTATCACAGAACATGTCTCTCTTCCCTTTGAACTGTACGTGGTTTGCATGATGTGGTAATTAGGGTTGTACGTAAGAATGAAGTAATTTATTTCTTATAATTTTTAGAATGAAAGTACATATAATATACAACCTCCCGTAATAGATAGAAATTTTTCAATACAAATTATATATAAAAATTTGTATCTATTTTAGGACGGAGGTAGTAGATCTTCGAAAAATAAATATAATATAATATAACAAATGTTTTTACATGAATTTCTTTAAACTTATTCCCTCGACTGTATTAATGAAAATAAACACTCCATATCCCACACTCTTCCCCGGCCCTCAAGAAGCAAATACTATTATCTCAATGATCGATGCTTAACTTATTTGATTCTACAAAACAACGCTGAGTATCAAAGAATTCCAAACAAATGAACAACATTATGCGTTGTAATGGTCAAAATTTTCATCTCTACTTTTTGATATTTAACTATAACTTCCTTCTTTGTAATTATATGAAGGTTACGAGTTCAAATAACGAAAACAATCTCTTAATTTATAATTATATAATGGTAATCACGTTTTTCATACCCTCTTAACGAAAACCTTAGCGTATGAAAGTTTGCACTCTTTAACACCTCCATACAGTTTATACTAGATACCTGTTCGGCCAAACACGGTATAGAGGCTAGAGCCGGCAGCTAGCTTGATTAGTACAGCTATAGATGTAACTGTGCTATATATATAGGTAGGTATTAAAATGTGCTCATGGTCAAATTTCATATCTAACTACGAGCAATACTTGAGACGTGAATATTAAAGTCGGAGACCCCGTTTTTCATTGTTTCACGGTATCTATTGATCTCACGTACGGTATCTAAATTCGACATTATGGAAAAGAATTAATGCAGGATAAAATTAATAGAGATCGTACTTATTTATTATGATATCAACCAAATTATTGACATTTAAATTGAAAATATTGCTTAAAATAACTCTTGGATGTGTTTTTATACATCTAATAACATTAATATGTTGAAAAACGAACTCCATGATAGTTTTTTTGTTTTTTATTAATTCAAAATAAACTATTTATCCAAAAATCATTTTGTTTAGACTCAAATCTATATTTTTTAGAGGAATTGTCTCAATTAGGTCAACTTATCGATGACAAATTCTTGATAGTTGAGTTGTACATAAAAATAAAATTTAAGGTGGTATTAAATGGGTGGAAGAGATGAGGATCAATATATATTTTTTAATTAATTAATGTGTGTGTCTCTCGGCTCAATCTTATCATGAGAAATCAGAATCTAAAGCGGATAACGATCGGCATTGGCATACATAAATATAGTTGCAACTGAGCAGACTAGAGCTAACCCCAGACGACAACATACTTGTTCCACTCTGCAGCTTTAATATTCATTAATAAGTAGCCATGCATTTTCATATATGCACACATGCCAATATCCCTCCTCCCAACAAATCATGCATGACTAATACTTCACGTATCAAAATAGTAATACATACCCATATAAATAAATATAAATATCATATATTTTGATATGGAGAATAGCATTTTTATCATAGCCGCATATCTTATTTATAATGTTTTAAATTTTGATATTAATTAAGAAATTTTAATTATCTAAGACGTTCCGTTTGGGAAAAAAATAAATTTATTATTCATAACTAAATATTTATTTCCTTTTGAAAAAAATACATAACAATTAATTATTACTATTGATCAGCATATTCTAAATGGTTTTGGTTAATCAGTAATCATTTAATTTTAGATGATCGGATATTCGTATACCTGATAAATGATAACGATAAAAAATAACAAAGTATGGGAAAAATCTGGAAAAAGAAGTTCCCCTCAAATTTTGGGATATAAAGCGAACTATATATGATCTGGTGCGGTTGGTGAAGCGCTATGCTTGCTTGGTTAAATGCTTTATTCAAATATCCATTTCCAAATGCCCAAAAATGTATACTGAAATATATTTTCACTTTTGATTCTACAATTGTAAAGCCTTTATTAACCACGAAGATATGGAGCTTTCTTAATTACCGTTTTTGATAGGTTGCGAACTTTCGACGGTCTATCATATATTCATATAAATGTGATCAGTATTGCTATATACATGCACTTACTTATTTATTTTCCTTTTGCTTACTATAATATCTCTTTGAAAATTCGTAGTACTTCTATACTGATACGCAAGGGAGAAGAAAAAAATGCGCAAGCAATTAGCTATTAATTAAGTTTAATATAGGCAGGCTCTAATTAACTTGTGACTGCTACTTTTTACTCGATCACTTTCGATTATGATATCTATTGCTTGAAAAAGATTGTGGAATCAGTCCTTAAAAGAAAATGTGTTAAAACACCAACCCCTAGGATAAATGTCAAACATATATTAGTATCCGTTTGTTTTTCTTTTCATAAAGGAGGAATAATATGATTACTTATCAAAATATGACCGAGTTGGATCAGTTATCAGAATAATATTATTAATTATTAAAAATATGATCGAATCGAGTTGTGTCAAATATCAGATAACCTATATGAAACTCCTAATCATTCAAATTAAATAAAATCGTAAGTATTATCGGAAATATCGTCCAAAATTCAACTACCTATGCGAATATTAGTATCCCCGCGCCGACCCTCAAGTAATATTCATTCATGCTTTTCGTGTAGTGTAATGTAATCCAAAGAGCGAGATCTTTGTTGACAAACATGTGAAAGAATGGTACCAATGTTGGATATTTTAGTGTAATTGGATTAACTTGATTGATCGAGTTTAATCATAATAAGACATCATGTAAGAGTGCACGCTTATATGAATCTGTTATGATCTTAGGGGCGAAGCCCCTAAGGGACGGGGTGCGGGGGCGGCCGCCCCCGGGACCAGGTCCAAGGGGCGGCAGCCCGCGCGGGGTCCAAGGGGCGAGCCCCTGGCCGTTTGATTGCCATTAAAGTGTTATGGCAAAAATCGCACTTTCGGAACTCCGGGGACTGATTTGTCATATTTTCTAAACCCGAAATTAACTCGCCTAAAAGGCGAGTTATGAGCAAAACGGATCGAGACGTTTTGAATCACGTTGCTCTAACCGATCACGATTTTCAACCGGTTCTTCTCAAAAACAAAACCATACAGAAAATTCTCGAATCTCGGATTGTATCCGATTGAATAATTTGGAGTGAACCACCGAATTGATTCAATCTGAAGCGTTTACGTGCCTTCGGAGATTGTAAACCTATATCCGGATTTTGTTTTGTTCGTTACTTAACGTAAATTCCCCAACAATCATGGTGCGAGCTTTTGTTTCTTTAAGGCTCCAATATACAATTGTACAATGGTGGGCATGTGCACTTCTCTCTCTATCAAATTATAACCAAATAATTTCTTTCTTTACAATACACATTTCACAACACTATCTCTATACATTTGCTATCAAACAAAGTAACAAACAACACATGCATGGTTATGTTCTTCAAATACCATTATAACATACTTTATGCTTATTGAATATTTAAGATTTTTCATGGTTTTAAATATAAATAAAAAGTTTTTAATTTACTGGTTATTTAGTATGCTTTTATTACTAGTTAGAGGTCCATAGAGTAGTAGGGTACTCCCTATTATAGGTTCCACAGACTATCGCTATATCATCTTTTTCCTCTCTATCTCTGCCCATCTCAAAGGCCTATATATAAAT
>JANIEQ010001518.1:0-11886 GCA_024708375.1 Oxalis stricta | reverse complement strand
GCCAACAGATGTCTATTGATCTAGAAAAAGAATGTTTCAGAAAAATCACTTATTCATGTCCAAGACGAGAGTTCCAACCACAACCCTTTGATATTTGTGGCATCAGCTTTGTTGCCAAACTGGTTTCCTATTATGCTTTGCAACAGCACTACAAGTAAGTTAGTTCTGGTAGAAGTTTGTGGAGGCAGAGTAAGCAGTAATGTGAATAAACTGAATGCTCAAGAAACCAGTGCACAATTGGCACACTTTATCCGTAATGGAAATTCAAGTATGCTTGATATGTTGATCAAGACGAAGCTTAATCCTAAAGAAACTAAAGAAAAAATGGCAGCTTTTATCTGTGATGGAAGTTCAAGTATATTAAACATGTTGGGGACGACAGAAACTAGAGCCAGAGAGACATCCCTTACTTGTCAGGAAAATATTTCCAAAAATTCGCTCGCCGCTCAAAACGAGTTTACGTAAATTGCTGAATGAGCTGAACGTGCAAGAACTTTTTGACAAGCTCGCCTCTGGTGAAAGTGCCGCACGACTTGGTGCTCAAGGCATGGTTAATGATTCTGAGATGCTACCACAAGTCTTCCATGGCAATGGAGATGCTTCCATCAATCATGCTTTGACTTTTTCAGCAAATTTTCAAAATCAAGAAGCTGTTCCTCAAGGACTTGACAATTCAGCTCCATCCACAACTGACTTGAACAGTAAATGTGAAGGAAAACCAGTTTGGTTTTCATTAGTGCCTTCACCAAACACGTGAGATTCATTTCTTCAGAAAACTTCAAATAGTTAAAATTATCCTGATTTCTGATTCATTCATTGAATTTCTGATTTATGGATTGTTTCAGGAGAGGAGGAAGACCATTTCCCAAGATATCCCCACCGTATTTAAGGATCAAGTAAGTTCCATTTCCAAAAGAAATCCTTTCTGGTTTTGTATGTATAGAATCTCTAACTGACTGGTTATTTTGTTTTAGGAACGGTAGCATGCATGTTTCGTTTGTTCAAAACTATGTGATGAAGAAACTAGGCCTTCCTAGCGACTCTCTGGTAAATTCGATTGAATTATTCATGAATCACATTTTCATTTGCTTTTTCTGCAAGTAACTGTTGATTCATTTGTTCTTGTTACAGGTAGAGATAATGGTAAGGGGACATCCTGTGAATCCAGGTGTGCCACTTCAGAAAGTAGCAGAGCATTGGGTTCAATCAACCCCTAAATCGGAACGAAAAGAGGCAAAGGCTGGAGAATCTGGCCACAGCTTCATCATGATTTTGTCCTATGGCCCAAAATCTCCAAGGAATGCACCGCCACCATAATTTCTGGATTCGAAAATATTCTCTCTGAAATGACATAGTTAAAGGATCTTTTAGATAATTTTTATTTCTTAGACCTGCAAGCAACAGATCAATCTTCTTTTTTGCCAAAAGACAAACCCATTATTTTGACCTTGATGTTTAATTTACTGCAGTTGATGGTCCCATCTTCAAAAAAAGAAAAAAAAAGTTGATGGTCCCCAATGTATGAATTCTTGCGATCCATCCCTCTTATTACATAACGTTAGGTTATTTAGTCTCTCGATTAATGGCTATTAATTATTGCTTACGTAGATATATTAAACAAAAAATGCAAACGTGTTATACGAATTAGCTGAATAGTCGATGATTCACTGTTCCCAGCCCGGTTCAATCGATGAGGGCCCATTTAAGTCTCTTCGGCCCATATTTGGCCCAATAAATTCCAACTCCAAAGTAAAGTACTGTAGTATTTAGGTTTAAAAATCAAACTACCATTTTTGTAAATAATTCGTCACAAGTTAAAATACAATTCATTAGGCTACTAGCAAGCCTCAAGCGATATCATTTAAACTAATATTAAAACTAAATAATTTTCGATGTTTTTCATTTCCTCAGGGTAACATTTGTATGTAGTATTTAGTTTACACACAAACGTGAAAATTAAATACCATCTCCGTCTCTACATATATATTTTACATGTCTTTGTTTTTATGTAAATTTTTATAAAGAAATGGCATTGTATTTAAAGACTGAGGTAGCATAAAAAAAAGTAAAACACAATAATTAATGTATGGAATGAGTCATAATGAAAGGTATGGTATGTATAGACTTGATCCGTAGCTCATGCAACGTTTCTAAAGGCAAATAATGCATGTTAGCATAAAAAAAATAAAAATCACAAACCTCGTATCACAAGCCATATTGAGATTTATTCCTCACCCATTATAATTAAATATATATATTTCAATTCAAAAGATATGGAAATTGTTATGGTTTTCAAATGTTAGGGATGTAAGTTAAATAAACAAAAAAAAGGGATGAATATTTAAAACTTTACTTTATTCACAAACTCCTTTAATTAAGACCTTTACATTTTACTATGGAATAAATATTTATTATCCAAGGACATCTAAGGGAAATTAAAGAACTATATCCTTTGGCCTTAATTTACAATCCAAAGACATCTAAATAGATAAAAATTGACTGATTTTAGGGTTTTATTATCATATAAATATGGGTGGTAAATCCGCCGCCCAGAATCAAAAAAATATACATCAGATCTTAAATTTAACGAATATCATATTCTATGATTTTATTTCGTACTAATAAATTGCAATAAGAATTATCTTTTCTTTGAATTTTTACAGAAATTTCATCAAGATCAAGAAATTGACTGACAGGAAAAGTTTTTCGAAAGTGCGACGACGTAAATTACGAGGTACGAACTAGATACATTCCATTAGTGAGTTTTTTTTTTTATTTTATTTTTTATTAATGATTGAATTTATTTCCTTTATCCATGCATAGCTTAATAGATCTCTACTTTTCGTTTGTATGCATTGTTTTTAAGTTGAGTTGACAATATTTGCCCGACCCTGAAAAATGAAGTAGTGTAGGAATTTGGAATGGATTTTAGGTTAATGTTTCTTTGTCATGCATCCATGGATGGGCGTATTGGTTCTGACTGATCAAAATAGGACCCTTTATTTCTACTGAAATGTCAAATGAGTCCAGTTAAGTTGACTGATCTTGATCATTTTAATCAAAATATTATTTAATCAATTGGATTTCAAAGTCGGATCGACTATGTTCTAGTATATTAGTCAATTTTGTACCTATACTTAAAATGTACCTATCTATCTGTGATGATGAAATTTTTAGCCTATTGTACGCTTTCGTAACGAATTTATTTTTCTACAAACCCATTAAATTTATTAGGAAAAATTTATTGAACATTATCCATAGATCCTATACTTTTTTCTCTAATAAACTTGATGAGTTCGTGATAAAATAAATTTATTTGTTTATCATATCTTGTCTATTTTGGTAGGTTTTTTTTCTTAATTTTATTAGTTTCCTTTGAAAATAGTACTACTTTCATCCAAAAAAATTTGTCATTATACAAAAAATCAAGTAGTATTTTCGATTGAGGAAATATTAGTATTATTTCTTCCGTTTATTAATATATGTTTTTTTTGATTCATTCAAAAAATATATATATTCACTAATATTAATTAAATATATTTCGTTTCGAATATACGAAAAATAACTAATAAGTCATATATTAAGCATACGGAGGGAATATAATATAATGGCTAATCCTGTTAAACTGCGCCACAACACTCAGCCTTGGTTTAAATTGGGAGTAATATAAACAGAGGACGCACTAACATGCGCTTGATCCGGTTAAACTGCGCCACAGCACGCATCTTTTGGCGCGCAATTAATATCAAAACGCCCCGTTTCAATGTTTTCTTGACAAACATATTCTACTCATAGTCTTGCTCTTGTTCATATGTTTAGTTATAAATCTGTCCGAATTTAGAAAACTCTCATGATGAGTTCTTGTCTTTTGTTATGTTTATCCACCTGCTATCTCTGTTTACTTTGTATAGATTTTGTTATTGTTGACTACTACTAGTCGTTCCATTGATGTAATGTAACATAGCTTTTCTTTTCCCTTTCTGATTATAATGGTGTTTTGCAGGTTAATACACAGAGCTCGTTACTTTACAGTCAATCGAGAAGACGATGGATCCCAAACTCGCGCCGGTTAGTGCTGTCAAGAAGTTTGCATCTCACTTGACTTGTCCCGTTTGTGATAAGCTGTTTGAAGAGGCCACTACCATCTCTGAGTGCCTCCACACTTGTAAGTTTCCTCCATTGTTCCAAGATTGATCTTTGAATTTGGTTTTGTTACAATATTTATGTGTTTGCATTATTGTTTTCATCCTATTTTGAAAATTGAAAATATATGTTCATTATGCCTTACATGAGAAAGTGTTTGATGTTTCTTTTAGACGTCATATTATTATTCAAAAGTTGGATCTCGAAAGTAATTACTCCCTTTCGTATTACAATACATTGATGTTTTGTATTTTTATGTTCATCTATATTTATGTGTATCTAGTTGATTATCTTCACTAAATACATATATACTTGGATGTACTTAAAAATGTAAAACATAAAGTATTATGATACGAAGGTAGTATGTCATTGCGAGATATAGAAAAGTCCTAAGGAAAGTAAAGCAAGAAGTTTGTTCCACTGCTTTGAATAGATTATCATAGACACTTTCAGGTTTCAAATTGTTCATAGAAATTGTTTCTGGTTCTGATGTTTTATGTTACATTGGTCTTTCATATTTCATTTACTCAGTAATTGTCATTTTTCTGTTTATATACAATCTTTACAGTTTGCAAGAAATGCATCACTCGCAAGTTTTCGGAGGAAAGGCTGCATCAATGCCCAGTTTGCAGCGCTGAGCTTGGAACTCGGCCATTCTCGAAGCTGAGGTAACCGTATGTTGATGCTTAATTAGATACATATTTAATTTTTATATGTCCCCATCTCTTCTGAGATTTCTTTCTTGACAATCTACAGGCCTGATCAAAATTTGCAGCATATAATCCTCGAATACTTCTCTAAACTGGAAAGCTTAACAGGCAAGGAGCCTCAACCTGAGGTTGCAGGTCTGCCACCGTCTAGGGAGATGAGATCAAAACGTGCAGTTAGGGATCCATCTCCGCCACTATCGTGCCTGCATAATTTGCGCAAGAGATCGAAGAAGGCTCTACAAGTCTCCGTGGAGAGGACTTCTAATGAAGCTGAAGAAATAGGAGTTGAGGTAAATCATCTTCCTTCCTGTTTATGCTTATTAGTAGTATATATTTACACTTAATTTGATATTGCTTAATTTCTCATTCAAACTTTTGATCATATCTTGTTCCATTCTTGTTTCTCAGCAACAGATTGCCAAGAAGCGTGCTGAGAAGATGAAGGGGCCAATGTATGCTCCTCTTCAGCCGGATACGACACAAAAAGAGGGTGATCAAGCATACTTCCCTTCATCCTCCACGGTCAACAATCAAGCTGGAAATGGAGGTGCTTCAACTAGCTCAGCTAAACCTAGAAGGAAGGACAAACAAGTAGCTGTGCCTGAGGCTGATAAGGTTCCAGCTCGACCAGAAATCGACCTGAACCGCGACCCCCGAGGAGAACCTGTTTGGGTTACATTAGTGCCTGCACCAGCCACGTGAGATTCATTTTTCTCAAGATATATATTTTGATATACGAATCTGAACAAATTTATTCTAATTTATTTCATCCATCGTATTTCTGTTTTATGGTTTCAGGATCAGGGCTGGAGGAATACAATTCCCGGCAATATCCCCACCGTACTTGAGGATCATGTAAGTTCTACTTTTCCTCTTCAGTGAATTTATACTGATATCTGGTTATATAACAACACACATGAATGCTGCTACACATTAAAAGACAGAATGAATGAAACACTCACACAGACTGACTGGTTCATTTTTTTGTAGGGATGGCAACATGCCAGTTTCCTATCTTCTAGGCTATGTCATGAAGAAGCTTAGCCTCCCCAGCAACTCTCCGGTAAGTTCAATTTCACTTTACTGAAAATCATTTCTTTTCGATCTTAAGCAAATCAAACGGTTTTTGGGTTATTATATGCTGATCATTGTTCTTATTTATTTACTTTACAGGTAGTGCTCAGTATGAGAGGACATCCTTTAAAAACCCAGATGCCACAATGCTGCAAGTTAGAGAGTTCTGGGTTCAAACGACCCCTATTACAGAAAGGAAGGATGCAAAGGCGGGGGAGTCAGGCAAGGACTTTGTGATGGTTTTGGACTATGGCCCGATTTCTCAAGGAAAGCAGCCTAACTTAGGGTGGTTTTATCTATATTTGATTAGGAGAGCAGTTTATTTGTACCATGACAGAAGCTTGCTGTCCTTAATTATTCTGTGATAATTGTTTACTTTGAAGTTTCGACAAACCAATCAGTCTCGATAACATGTGCGATAGTGAGTGGACTCGGCACATGTTAGTCGACTGGGTTTCATTTACAATAGACTAAAAGTCTTGCCTTTTATTTTCAAGTAGCAGTTTTTAATAATGTCCTGTCTTATTTCTTTATGTTGTCTGGCCATATGGAGATAGATTAGTTGATTACATTGTTCAGGTGTAGAAAGAAATGCATCTCAAAGTTAAAGTGCCTTAGAATATCATAATCGCAACTTGGAGTCGAATGCTGCAACAGTTCATAACTCGTTTTCTTGAACAGGAAGTAGTCCAAAATTGTTAAATGTGTTCGTTTTATGTCTAGAGCGTCGTGTAAATTTATAAACCCTATCAAATGCCTTGCTAGCAGGCTGCAAATTGTAATCAAAAGGTCGAAACCAAACAGCTCATTGCTCCAAAAATAACACAAACATTCATTTCAAGCATAATAAAAATCGAAACTTTCATGATTACAAAAGGATTGATGAGTTTACTTGTGTTCATCATTAAACAAGAATCAATCTAGACTAAGACTTGAAACAATGTCAATGATTCTGATTAACTAAATACCACTATAATATCCCCTTCTGCACTACCATCAAGCTCGAACATCGGTCCATAAGGCGACTCCAAATCATCCATCACAAGATCGTCGGTACTCCTCAACGCGGCGTGCAGGATTACCAAACTAACCCCGACGGCGACCGAGACCAGAACGTTGACCCAAACCCCACTCCAAATCAAGACCCCAAAAGTTAGGGCAAAAAGCGCTGCGACGACGACCTTGTCGTCGATCGTGAAGTTGAAGACCGTCAGTGGCACGTCACGAGAGAAGTAGAAGAAGAACCACGCGAGGAGCGTGAATAAGAACGCGATTAGTGAAATTGGGTGGAAGATTAGGCTTAGGAAAGTGACTAAGAGGATGATTGTGATGTAATTAGCGCGGAAGTGGGTTAGGTTTTGGGTGACGCGCGTGGTGGCGTCGGAGAGCGAAGAGGGGAGGTCGACGGCGGTAACGTCTAGGAAGTCCCGCCATGGACGGCGGATGGCGGTGAGTGATTGGGCTGTTTCTTTCAACCGAGTGACGAATTGGGATCTGCTGCTGCTGTTTTCGGTGGCCATCGTTCGTGATTTTTGAAAAACTGACTTGCAATTACTCAGACGGACAAAAGAATAAAGACAATAAAAGTCATGTTTGCACCAAGGACTAAAATAACGAAATAAGGTAAATTTTAGGGGTTTGGTTGCTTAAAAAATACATGAAGGAGCATATTGTCATATTAATAAAGTATGAGGTCGAAATGAAAAGGGCTGGATATATATTATCTGCCCCGCCAAAAGCTTTGGATAATGCTCCATTCATGGCTGCTTTAGTACCAAGTCGCCATTTCTACTACCCAACAACAACAAAGACCACAACTTTACTCGACACATTTCAATCCAAATTCCCATGGAACTTCTCAAAAGAATACCCCCAATTCGCCTGTAAAAATCTCACTTCCTATGCAACGCAGTACGGTTTCTCTTCAAAATCGAAGAACCCTTCCAAGCCATTCGAATGAAAGTACCTGGTTGCAGAAGTTGGAATAGACCCGAGCTCCAAAATCGGCCCAAAACCCCTCTATTCTGCTCTAAATTATCGAAACGATAGTGATAGGCATTAGTGTTAGTAGTGGTGGTAATGGCGGCAGCAATACAATGGATAGGATTGTGGACAAATTGAAGAAATTCGGTTATGTAAACGATTTCGATCGAAAAAAATGAGGTGAAATCAGAAAGAGTAATCGAAAAGGGGTCTGTTGAGGACTATATTATATGTGGAGGAAGGGATTGTTACCAAATTCAAGAGGTGGGTTCTCTAAGGAATCGCCATTTGGTATTGGTGATAGGAATCACAACGATGTAAAGTTTCCATGGGAGAGGACGAAAAAGTCGGAGGAAGTAGGAGTTGCAGTGGAGAAGGGAAAGAAGAGTAGGACTTCATTGGCTGAGCTGACATTGCCAGAGAGTGAGCTAAGGAGGCTGATTAACTTGACGTTTCGAACAACGAGTAAAACCAAGGTTAAAGGCGCTGGCGTGACTCAGGCTGTGGTGGATGATATTCACGAGAAGTGGAAGACATCGGAGATTGCTAGAATTAAAGTTGAGGGTCAACCTGCACTAAATATGAAACGGATGCATGAGATATTAGAGGTTTGAGTTGTTGCTTTGTTGGTCCAATGTGGTTGTTGGTTTGATTTTACTCATGTCAAGGGTTACGATCTAATTTATGATTCATAGAGAGTTTGGGTCTACGAGTGTTGAGAATTTTGGGATGCTGTTTGTAGTAACTCTGTGAAGCTGAAATGGTGTCTCAATGTTAGCTGTCGAAGATCAGAAACTGGAAAGTATGGATACTCTATTGTTTGAATTTAGTTCTCGATGATCGGTTTAGTAATAGCGTTTCTACTATTTTCTTTGAGGTTCAAAGCTTTGGTTTAATTTTTATTTCTGATTGCTTTGTTCAGAGAAAAACTGGTGGGTTGGTGATTTGGAGGTCTGGCACTTCAGTTTCTTTGTATAGAGGTGTGAGCTATGAGGTTCCCTGAGGGCAAATTTAACAAAAGACATATAAACAGTAGAAATGAGATCTCTCCACGTTTCCTTACCAGCTACTACTAATAAAAGTCATGAGAGACCCATTTAACAATGAAAATGCTTCTCATGACAATACCAGTCAAAAGACTTTTGACGAGGAGGATAAGAGGAGATAGTGAACCAATAGAGGATGTGAAGTATGAAGATGAAATAGACGAGCTATTAGATAGTCTTGGTCCTGAGGTACACAGAGTGGCCAGGATGTGAACCTCTTACCTGTAGATGCAGATATGCTTCCTGGATTATGTTCCTGGCTATCGACCTCCATTCAGAGCTACTTCCTTTTGGAGTAAGAAAAAATGTCGGAGTGAATGAGGCAACTGGCTTTACGAAGACTTGCTAGAGTCCTTCCTCCACACTTTGCCTTAGGTATGATCGCATCATGTCGGTGGGAATTAGCATTTGTTTATGTGCTCTAAGGAGATTCTTCTGATCGTATGTACAATTTCCTTTCTCTAGGTCGTAGCAGACAACTTCAAGGTTTGGCCAGTGCAATGGTTAAATTGTGGGAGAAAAGTTCAATTGCAAAGATTGCACTTAAACGAGGAGTAATGCTGACGACTAGTGAAAGAATGGCTGAAGATATCAAGGTAATTTTGTAGTGCATTTGGATTTTATCACTGAATGGTCTTGTAGTATCGGGAAATTGGTTCCACCATACTAGTATTTATTGTTGAAATGTTACTGTGGGGACACATGCTGATCCATCAATATTTGACGACATAACTACTTTTCATTCTTGTGTATTCATTGGTCCCAGGGGCTGACTGGAGCCATATTACTCTCAAGAAACAAGGACTACTTGGTCTTTTACAGGGGGAAGGATTTCCTGTCACCAGACGTCAGTGAGGCTTTACTGGAAAGGGAGAGCTTGGCAAAGTCCTTGCAGGACGAAGAAGAGCACGCACGGTTAAGAGCATCAGCCTTTCTCGTGCCAGGCGTCTGAAGCTGAGAAGCTGGTACTGCCGGTACCCTTGGAGAGACTTTTGGATGCAGACGCTAAGTGGGGAAAAAGGTTGGATGGTTCTACATAATGAAAAAGTAGCTAAAGAAGCTGAAGTCACAAGGCATGCTGATCTTCTCAGGAAGCTTGAACGGAAGTTTACTTTTGTAAGCTAACTCCACGTAATTCATTTTCCATGATTTGCTAACTGGTTCCAGACACAAAGCAATTAAATAGTCCACTTTTCCCATTTTCCATCTTAAAACTATTCACTAATTATTGTCTGTCAGGCTGAAAGGAGGCTCAGTGAGAGCCCAACGAGCATTGGCTAAGGTGGAGAGTATCTAAAACCAGCAGAAAGGCATTCAGACCCTGAAAGCATAACAGAAGAGGAGAGGTTTATGTTTAGAAAGCTTGGTTTAAAGATGAAAGCTTTCTTACTTCTGGGTATAAAGTATAAAGTTCTTTTGTTCCTTGTTCCTATCCCATCCCATCTACTGAAAATCTTATGTTATCGAAAATTCATTGGAGTTATTCAATGTTTCAGGTAGACGAGGTGTTTTCGATGGGACAGTGGAAAATATGCACCTACATTGGAAGTATCGTGAATTGGTTAAAATCATTGTCAAGTCAAAAAGTTTTGAGCCAGTTAAAAAGTTGCTTTAGCCCTCGAGGCAGAAAGTGGAGGTATTCTAGTCTCCATAGACAAAATCTCCAAAGGGTATGCAATGATTGTGTATCGTGGAAGGGATTATCGGCGACCTCCCATGTTGAGGCCTAAAGAATCTTTTTGACAAAGAGGAAGGCTTTGGCACGTTCAATCGAGCTTCAAAGACAGGGAGGTACTTCTTCTAATCCGATCATATACATATTAATTATATCCTCATTGATTGCGATGTGATTCACTCATCTGCGTAGTTACTTGGCAGGCTCTCTTGAAACATATATCAAATTTGCAGACAAGCATTGAGACACTAAGGGCTGAAATCGTATGGCCTTCTTCCATTCCATGATGCTGTTTGTTTTAACTAGACTAGCTCAAACCTTAATTTTTTTGCTCTCGCTGTCATTATTTTCCAGGGCCTAATGGATCTAGTAAAAGATCGGAGAGATGAGGAGTTATATGTGAGATTGGATTCTTCGTATTCCACTGATGATGACTTTCAGGTCCTCTATCTACTTTGATCTTCACTATATTTGGGGTGGTGTAGTTCTGTACCACTATATAGTGATGAAAATATAGTATTTAGAACCTGTATTTTAACAAATATCTGAAATTGATCATTTTCTCTTAAGAAATATCTTAAATTGCCTGTTGCATGATGTAGACTGAAATCCTATTTTCTCTTGGCAGGATGAAGGAGATGATTTGTTGCCAGAAACATATAATAAGTGAAAGCGAAAGTTCAAATGACTCAATTGCAACTTCTAACTTCTACAGAATCACCCCTCCGAAACTGGCATGTATGTTTTCCTCCGCACATTTATACATATAACTTAGTTGTACAATGTGATTGGCTTGTCCACTCTTGACTCAACAATTTGTTGAAAGAAACTCGCATTGTGCAATTTCATTACAGGAAAAAACGTTTCAGTCTTCCAACCAACTGCAGGTACACAGTAATAAAAATTTTCACAATTAGGAACGTTGTTATCTACTAGGTTGGTTGGTGGATTCGACTTTTTTTATGGAAGTTATGAGCTCCTTTTGAATGGATGACCTTTCACGTAGCAACACTAGATTTCCAGACAGAGCCTTGCTCGAAAATGGGGCTAGGATCTGAATGGAGCTCGTAAATAGACTCGGCGTCAGGGTTCAAGCTCCCTATCGCACTCAAGCACTTGATTTCATCTGGATCCACCAGGAGTTTGTTCTCTCCGTCTTTCCATCCTATCAACTGCAAATATATTTTTTAGGAGAATCGAAAACTTAGGGTATGTTGGTTTTATGTATGGAGCTCCATACAAAGTGAGCAGAGCT
>JANIEQ010001516.1:0-12887 GCA_024708375.1 Oxalis stricta | reverse complement strand
TTGAAAAGATTAGCAAATGGGAATCCAGAAGAACAAAAGAGCAGCGGCCGGTGAGCTCCGGTTACTTGCAAAGAGGAATGCCGACAATCGAGTCTGTATTGCTGGAGGCCGGAGTAATTCCTCTTCTTGTGGAGCTATTATCCTCTCCAGATGCTCGAACACAGGAGCATGCTGTCACAGCGCTCCTCAACCTTTCTATTAATGACAGCAACAAGGGTACTATTGTAAATGCCGGGGCTATACCGGATATAGTCGACGTGTTGAGAAAACGGCAGCATGGAGGCTAGAGAAAATGCAGCTGCAACCCTATTTAGTCTATCGGTTATTGACGAGAACAAGGGTGGCTATAGGAGCAGCTGGGGGCAATTCCAGCTCTTATAATGTTACTCTGCGACGGAACCCCGAGAGGAAAGGGGATGCTGCGACGGCTATATTTAATCTTTCCATTTATCAGGGAAACAAAGCCAGGGCTATTAGGGCTGGTATCGTGGAACCACTAATGAGATTGATGAAGGATGCTGGAAGTGGAATGGTGGATGAAGCGTTGGCGATTTTAGCAATTCTTGCTAGCCATCAAGAAGGGAAAGTAAAGATCGGAGAGGCTGAGCCGATTCCCGTTCTGATGGAAGTTATAAAGACTGGTTCTCCTCGTAATCGGGAAAATGCTACTGCTGTTTGTGGTCGCTATGTACTTCCGATTTGGAGCAGCTGAAAATAGCGAGGGAGAGTGGTGCCGAAGAAGCATTGAAGGATCTCTCGGGTAATGGCACTGATAGGGGCTAAGAGAAAAGCTTTAAATATACTTGAACTCCTTCAACGGATAGATGCTGCTGATAGTCCTGAGATTTGAATTCTCTGGAGTATTCAGGTATTGCTTTAGGAAACTAATGTGCTATGTGCAGTTTAAATGTCTATTGTCAGAGTATGATGTGAAGAAGCTGAAAAGGTTAGCAGGATAGAAGTGTGAAATGCTCTAGTGTGAGTTGCATACTCGATTGTTGTGTAAAATGTGTCCTCCATAATAGGGAATTTATATTTGAATCACAAGTTACTAGTAGTGTATACTTTATGAGGATGATCAATTTCAAACACTTAACTTCATGATAAAATGATTTTAGAAACTTTATCAAGCTTAAAAAATTCTTACATGAATCTTTCAATGAAACGCTATTTTGTGAATGATAAATTGTGTCCCATTTTGACTTTGACCCACTTGACCAAGAAGCTTAAACATCAACATGGTCAATTCAATATTATGTGAATGTACAAATTCTATTTATTTATTTATTAAAATAGAACGTATAAATTTCATTTTATTTATTCAAAAAAATAAATTTCATTTATGTATTGGATTCTGACCTTATCGTTTTCCAGGAATCGTTCGTTAATTAACAACTCGCATCTTTTTGGTAGGTGGCTAAAATTTAAATCCCGAGCTTGACGACCATCAAGTCAATAATCTCTTTTGGTACAATTCATAGTCGATAATCTATAAAATTAGGGAAAATGAAATGCTAAATGAAAGAAGATTTGATGGGTTCAGACAACAATACATATAGACATTATTTGTAGTTGATTCACTATATAATAATATACATACTCCATGTCGATGTCATTTTTATATTTATACGCATATTAATATTAATAATTATGATGTTTATATTTTTTTATTATAATATTATTTATATTTTAATTAATTCTGTCAATGTGTGGTATTTTTATTTTTTTCCGCTAAGGAAGGGATACATTGGACGATGTGTACTAAATATTTCATCCAAAACGACAATTATTTCGACACAAAAAATTGTTATAAAATACATTCATTCATATACGGAGGTAGTATATTAAATAATTTTTTTTTTTGGGAATACAGATTCAGTGTCACACACCTGATTTTTTAGCTCAAGCTCTATTTAGATAAAATAATAAGCAAATTTCATAAGTAAGCCACACCATAAAAGAAAGATACTGAATTCTTAATAATATAGTTTTAGATTATAAACTGCAAGGAGTTTGTCTAAACACAATCTAGGGTAAGACAATAAACAGGCCCAATAGAAGACTCCTCTTAGTTGGGCCTTGCTGTCACCCAATTAGTAAGCCCATTTTCATTCACCAAACCACGAAAATCCTGCGTGAGATCTTCAGGAATTAAAATCCTAGGAGTAGAATGTGCCACCTCATCCGTAAGGATTGCATCCGAGATGTTAGGAACCAATCTAATCCCTGATTTCCAGCCTTTTCAAAATTCAAACCATCTGTTTCCATAACAGGATCAGTTGCCGCTCCGGCCATCGGATTTTGGTCTCCCTCCGGACCAGCCTTCCCCGAGAACTCAACTTCATAATTGGCTTTCATCCAAGTGCCAAACTGAGGTTGACCACCCACCACCTCCATAGAACAACCCTGATGAGACAATGTCCCACACTTGAAGCAAAAAGTTGGGTAAATGTTCGTATCTGAAGTAAATCCACACCTTGCCACCACCATTAGGATCTACAACCATCGAGCCACGCATCAATGGTTTATGAACATCAATACTTACTTTCACCCGAACATGTCTCCCGTAAGCAATTCTCTTCCCAATTGCATCAACCGTAACGATATCGCCAACCTTCCTAGCAATGGATCGTGCAGCCCTCTCCGTCATCAATCCCAAACGAAGACCATGAAGCTGAACCCAATAGGTTGCCTTGTCAAACTCCATGTGATCCGGATCAAGAGACCCATCAAACTCCCTCAGAATCATAAGACTACAATTATACGACGACGCCCCCTGCTCTCAACACGTTCTGCTTGTCCTTTAGGGATGCAAAAGTGAATACAAAGATATAGTCGCCGATTTCTCGAACATCCGAGTCCCTGAGATTCCACGCACCCTTCATCGCAGTACGGACTACAGTCCCATGAATAACCTTATCCGTAAAGATCTTCCCGATCAAAGATAGCTTCACAAGATCATTCGCCTCCTTGATAATCTCATCCTCAAACTCCACGGGATCAGATTCATCAGCCGAAAAGAAAAACGTTTTTGCCAGTTAACCTCCATATCCCCTTTAGTCGAAACCAGATCTCGTGAAGAAGAAATGCTATTTTCGGAAGTCTACTCATTCAGAGAGGAAAAATCATATTTAAAATCAAATTTTGATTTTACATTATTTTTGACACAGATTTTGTTAGTGAGATAGATTGGGAGTAAATAATATTGATTTAGTTATTAACATAACATATTTTATCATATACCATGTTAAAAGTAAATATTTTTATTGCGAGAATCTGTTATCTTTGCTGGTGAGTGGTGATTAATTTTCTACTTTTCACTGAGATTGAGGGTTTTCTATAATAATTTTAATACATCTTATACTAGTGCTTTGTTCTTTCTCAAATTTTATCTCAAACTTGAGTTTCAATCCATGCATAATCTGTTAAGAGTAGAAAACCAAATGGAGAGAAAATGCTTTTTCTTATTAACTTGTGTTTGAATGATACAAAAAGAGAGTAATTAAAGCTATATATACAAGTATTAAAAAATCTAAAATAGCTAGGTGATTTAGCAATATCTACCCATGTGATCTAAGTTATGGTCTTAGTACGCTTTTTTTTTTTTTCTTTGGACTGAGAAATGGGGAATTAGGGGTAGTGCTCGATCCCAAGGATGAAAGCCTTACTAGGATAACCACTAGGCCAACATGCTACACACCCTGAAATGTATTGTTGAATTTTTAGTCTCAGCTAGTATAATATGCATTCTTGTTTTGTGCAACGGGATGCATGCGATAACTACGTTTTGGTTTGGGGATTGAGTTGTTGAATGGCCAAAACTTCTTGAAGAATGTAAAGGAGAGGAACAATCCAATATGTCATTCAAATTAGAGGTCATCAAGCAACTAAAATTGTGAAAGTTTATGCTGAAACATTTATAATATGTTGTTTTTCCTGGAGTTGCTAGCTAAGTAATTCATTTAATGTCACAAAAAAAAAGTCCAGATAATATTTTAAAAAATAACTCAGACATTAATGCTGTTCTTGTTGGTAAGTTCTTTGATCAGGTCCAAACCAAAAGATAAAGCATGAGCTTCCAAAAATCCTTGCTCTACTAATGGAACATTCAAAAATTTTGAATTTTGATTTACAATCAAAAACTTGCATTATTCTTTGCTCTCAAGATAGTTTTAAATTTTTTTATCTCTGGACATGCACATTCAATATAATTATCATCACTTTTGAGTATATTGTATTTGGATCTCCATATGTAATCTGCTGATGAATTGATATACGGAGTGACACTTAAGAACATAAGCGGTCAAACAAGCTACAATTTCAACATTCTAAGCAAGTGGAAGCAAAAAAACTTAGCTACCAAAAGGAAACATAGCAAAATTCATCTGCCTTTGCTACAAGAAAATTAATAACGTTGCAAAAAAAAAATCCCACTCTCTATGCTATGTAAAGTTTTCAAGTAATCTTCCCGTTATTATTAATACTAACAATATATATACAAAATGAGTCATGATCATCGACTGCTATATAGATTGAACAGTCAAATATATCTTCATTGTGCAAGTCTCCTTCCCTTGTTTTTTTGGAAGAAAATGAGGAGCAAACATCAAATATGGTATGCAAACCGTGAAGTATTTCTAATTTGTGATTTAAAAGTCAACTTTTATTTCATACAACATCAAATATGTTTTATCAAAATAATAATACTACCTCCGTCTCTAAATACATATGTTTTATACATATGTTCATTTATATTTTATTTTATACGTTTCCATTAAGATTCGTGCCTTCAACCTCTCGAGGAGGGTTCATTTAAATTGACATATATGTCTATTTATATGTCAATTTAAATGAACCTAAAAATATAAAATATCATATATTTTGATACGGAAAGAATAATAATTAAATAAAATATTCTAGTTCATAAAATATCATAACAATCAATATAAGTTTAAAAGAATAAAAACTTGATGAAGTTAAGGCCACTTACATCATATCTAGCAACCTTTTGGACCGAATGATTGAAAAAACTCGAAGGCGATTTGGACCCCGGCTTGCTGGGTATTCCCAATGATTGAAATATGAGCCAGCAGTCAGGAATAGAACCATATGCAAAACAAAACTCCCCCATGCCAGTCCCCTCAACTAAGGAGCTCATCGGACGAATAGAGTAACACCACCAGAGAAGTATAATGTAACTATTGGCACATTCATCAGTATTGCTGGATTAGTGATCTTGAAACATGTATCGTACTCGCCTCCCCCGGGAACGAGTGGAACGTCATTATTAAGTTTGAATCGCTCCATGTATTTATCCCTCAAGAGATGGTAAATATGGCTAGGGAACATAGTAATGGACATCCCACTATCAAGTACTACCCCACCTTTACGGGACTCGTTTATTTGGAAATTTTCCTCTGGTATTTTCTATCTAAACCATCAATCCTAAGTTCAATCATATTGACATAACATAAGGTCACCGTAGAGAGTATGAGATTCCGATGGAAAGGGATCCATACAAAAACATCTGGATGGATAACTACCCTGTCCAAACTCCAACCATCCGTATGGTAATAAGGAGTTTGAACTTAATTAGGCAGTAAGTGGAAAACAATGCTTACATGGACTGCATTGTACCCACATGAGGTCTCCCCCTCGTGTCCATGGCTAAGTATTGTTTAATTTGAGACGTTCCCTCGGGACTTGCTTGACCTTAGCTCATAGAGACGATCGCACGCCTCAGGACTTGCTTAACCTTAGCTCATAGAGACGATCGCCTACAACCTAGAAAAGTAAGTATTATATTTATAAGTATAGTGTATAGTGTAATGGGAAAAATAATAATTCATAACATCTAAATTAGATCAATTAAGCATTAAACTTATATAAAACTCTACAATAAATTTTTTAAGAGTAACAAAATATATAAATATTTTATACAATGTAATTCTCATATCAAGACGTACGCTACCATTATTTTGGACTCATACAAATGTATTAATATCTATATATTATAGTTCTTATTTATACATTTTAACTTTATCCGAATTTTTTAATAAAATATATACTTTCTTCATTATGCCTCGGCCCTTCTGTCCATCTCGACCAAGTAAATGAGAATTTACACATATTATTCCCATAGGCTTTTTACCCTTTCCAAATCCCTCTCCATTCTAGATCTAAAACGATCCCTAACATTTCTTGAGGATGAAATGAGTATCTAAAAAATTGGATGAGTTTTTTGGTCAAACATGGGTCAACCTGTTTGAAACAATGTGTACGCGCACTGCATTGTACCCACGAGAGGTCACTCCCCGTGTCCATGGCTAGATGTTGTTTAATTGGAGGGTTCCCATGTCCATCTCAACCAAATAATCAAGAATGGAATACAGGTGATTGTTCCCAGGGATGACATTCCCCTCATGTCCATCTATACTATATAGAAGGGATGAAAGGGCGTTTACTCTTTTCAAATCTCTCTCCATTCTAGATCTAAAACGATCCGTAGCATTTCTTGAGGATGGGATGAGGGTATCTATATGGACTATGCTAAAACTATGGGTAGAGTGTGTCTTATTCGTAGGTAGTGGGGATAATGAACAATGAGGAGTATTATGTCCCCTAATTAACCATATGGTTAAGGATGATGTCCCGATTACTAAAACTAGGATAGACAGGGAAATAAGTACACTCCTCCTCACTGTTTCACTCATCGGCATTTTTTATTTGTATTATAAATTAAAGAAATAAAGTAGCAATTAGTAATATTTCAAATTCACTTTAATTGTATGAAAGTCAAATTAATATAGATTATATTACAAGAATTGCATGTCGAGTCTCTTGTTAAGGATATTTGGTTTTTATGAAATTTATTGTTAACTCTTCACATGGTTTTGTTTTTGTTACCGCATTCATTTTTTTTTCTTTACACACCTAATATAATTTAACCACCTAAAATCTGCTCTTCCATTTAATATTTGAAAAATTATACTCTGTAATCTTCTTATGTCATATGTGAGTTTTATTTTGCATTATATCCAAAATTGATACATGTTTTAAACAAATTAAATATATCCATCAGTGTTAAATATTAGCAATGTCTAAAATCATCTAACGTGTGATCGTGAGTTTTATACGCTTATATATTGCATCTAAAATTTATACACATCGTAGATAAAAATGTTAAATGTATCCATTCCGTGTTAATATTGTAGGAGCTAGTTTTCCCTTGAAATCATTAATGTGTGATCACAGCTTTTATACCCTTTTGTATTGCATCGAAAATTTATACACATCTTAAATAAAAGTTAAATATATCCATCGGACGTTAAATATTTGCAATGGCTAGTTTTCCCTTAAATCATCCAACGTGTGATGGAGAGTT
The DNA here is from genome assembly GCA_024708375.1 of Oxalis stricta. NCBI lineage: Eukaryota > Viridiplantae > Streptophyta > Magnoliopsida > Oxalidales > Oxalidaceae > Oxalis > Oxalis stricta. The sequence continues at coordinate 5,503 of JANIEQ010001516.1, read as the reverse complement.
TCATACCCCTTTTATGTTGCTACCACCAGTCGATATTTATAACACTGATTATTTTTTATAGTTTAATCTTTGATCCACTAAATTAAAATTTAAAAGTATTGATGATCGAATTTAAGAGGATACTGCTGATTGAAGTGCTTTATTTTCAATTTGAATCAATTTTAGATTTTCGAAAAATATATTCTATTCATCTAAAATCTGTTACTCAAAAATTTAATTTATATCTTCATGTAGAATGAAATGCCATTACGCTACGCGTTGGCAATTTAAATCAAATTACAAAATCTATTTATTTTTCCAAAAATATTTAATTATGTATATGCATAAAAATAACGGAATTCGTAGCTCTTAAAAAATGGCCATGTCGTAGATAAAACTAAAACCTATACATGTGTGTAAAAGACTAACTATGTATAGAATACAAATTAGACAAATGTTTGCTGATGCATGTTAAGTCATCAAACTTAATTAAATATATATAATAATTTTATCGTGGCGTATAATACTACCTAGTTACTTTATAGATATATAAAAGTTAGCTAGGGTAGTTGTAAAACTGATAAACTGCCTCATATAAACATTAGAGAGCAGTCAAGCCAACCTCATGAATTCGAAATTTTGTTGTTTGAGAATGGAATTTTTTTGAAATATTTTTCAAGAGATTCGAGACATTCAATCAATTTCAGGAAGAGATATTTTGAGTTGGCGTTTGAGAAGGGAATTGCGTGCATGTATATACAGCCTTTTGTGTTTCGTTTTGGCATGGTTTTATTTCTGTTAAACTCCTTTAAACACTCGCAATTAATTGTTGTAGCTTTATCACTAATGTAAAGTAATGGTTTTATTTTTCTATTTATTAATTTGCTAATCTTTATTGGTCATATGCTAGCTCTTGTCATATCTAATTTAGAGCTTGTAGATACGCAAGGCCTTTTTTTTTTTTTTTTTTTTTTTTTTTTTTTTTTTTTTTTTTTTTTTTTTTTTTTTTTTTTTTTTTTTTTAGCTTATTTATGGAGTTTACTTGTGATATGCTCTTAGGATTTATTTTTACCTTTTTAAAAAGTAATTATCAGTTTTTGCTTCATGTATTTTTTCTTTTAGTTAAAAAGTATTATGTATTTTTTCTTCTTGTTGGACGGTGTCACGCTTTAAAATCTGTGTTACCTTTAATTATTTGAGATCCATCTTTGGTTAATAATCTGAAAGGAAAAAAAAAAACATTTTGTAAGGAATAAAAGAAAATAAAGAAGGCTAGAAGTTTCCTTTTAGAATTTTATAAGTATAATATTATAAAGATCGAAAATCTTTATACGCAATTATATAATAAGATGATGGATAGATCAAAGAAATTTAATATCACAACGAGAGTCACGATCCTAAGACTTCCTTATTCACATCATACAATCACCTTCATATCTAACCATAAAAACTAACTATTATAATGTTAACTAACTATCATAATGTTAAATAGTGGCGGGTCACCAGCTATAGATTTTGCTACTGATATTTAGCCTTCTCAGGTTTTGGCTTGTGTCGATTTTGACAAAGCTTCTATTTAATAAAAAGCCCAACATTAATCTTTAAAGAAAAATGACGGGTCAAAATTTATATATCAAAATTATATAATATATAAATATACGACTAAATAATCAGTGGAACATAAGTTTAATTATGATATATAAATTATACTACATTACAACCATTATTATTTTTACCATTCATTTCATACGTTTCGGATATTCAATGAGTATATATATACATCGAATTGCTTTTTCACAAGATCTATCAATTGTGCTTTAGCATAAGGCACAAAATGTATAAGATTATTGAAAATGATTGCTTTTTTTTCGAAATTAGAAAATGATTACTTACTGCATGACATAAGGATAATCGCAAATATCATCAATGAGACAATGGCATTGTATAGTCAATCTTTGCCATCTTAATTTCTTTATAGTAGGACTATTTATTAAGCAACGATAGGGTTCACAATGGAGGTGGAGATTCGGATATTTCCTTCATTTTTTCGATCTGATCCAAAAAAATTGAATGCTATTATCCGATCCGCTGATATTCACAATTAATATTCGAAATCCGATCCGTTCCGATCCGATCCGAATTTTAAAAAATTTAAATTTAATCAATATAAAATATCAAATGTACATAAATATTTTTTTATTTTAAGACTTTTTTAATTATCTTTTACTTTACTTTAATTAAATTGATTGAAAATTAGACTTTATATAATGAGTTATGTGTATTGTGCTTTGGATTTATTGATAAACTAATAATAATAATAATATTATATTTATATTTATGTTAATATAATAATATATCGGATCGGATCTTTCTGATAATAATTTTCTACAGATCCAATCCATCGGATTTTTCGATTTGAATCCGATCTACCGGTTCGAGATATCCTAGATCGAATCTAAATTGCCAATCTTTTGTATTACAGTTTACAGCGATGTTACTGGTCTAATGAACTAAATTTATAGCAAAATAAAATCATAATAATTTCTCAGATCTAAAGATATTGGTAATTAGATTTGGAACTCATATCTCTGACTGATATGTTCCTCACGTTCCCTCTGCAGTTGGATTCAAAGCTCAATACTTTTTAAGCATCTCATGGACACTTTACTAGAGGCTTCTGGAAACTATTTTAGAAATTAAAGATTTCATCAACTTTGCTGAAATATTTGGTACTACCAAGTAATTTTTGGTACTACAAAAAATTATACAATTTGTCAAACATAGAGTACCAAATATAATGAGACCTAACTTCAAAAAAAAAAATATACATACAGTATATATATATATATATATATATATATAAATGAGACCAAATATATCATCAACTAAAGCTGGAGTAAACTTAGATAATTTTTACACTTCAACCCAAGCTCCCTTTGTATGTTTCCACCAACGTATTCCCGCTGATTATCTTTGTGGTTCCAATTATCAAATCATATGCTAATCCTTCCTGCAAGATACCAGTTATGTCACGTTTGGAAGGGTAACCGTAATTACTTGGATTGGACGGCTACCTATAGACAGGACAATTAGGCATACCTGAGCACTGAGATATCTAAGAGCAGATATCTCAGCATGAGTAATTCCTCCAACGAAGACAACGAGTACCAGGGAACGTCTTCCATCACCAACTCTGATAATTTAAAATCCAAAGGATGAGTTTCAAAAGTGGATTCGAAAAATTGAAAAATAAGAAACACAAAACATAAATAAAACTCAACAGCAAAACAGAATTTTAGATGAGACATACTTGTCTACAGTAGCCGAAGCTCCTTGCAGTGTATCATATGATGGACTGGTTGAGAATCCACCCTGTAATTATCATTGTTAAAAGCTTTTGTCATAGTAGTAAAAACAGCATATATAGTTAACAATAACAAAATATGTTACATGCAAGAAAATATATATATAATCAAGAAAAGTACACTTGCTCGCTTGGTTTCTGAATGTGGTCCTGGCAACATCTTCAAAATTTCTTCCATGGGTAGCCTGAAGCAATTGGAGCTTAATGTTTAGGAAAGAAGAACTTAAACACTAGATAGAAGCATTAACATTGCAACTATAATACTATGTATAGTTGCAGCTACTACTGTCTAGGGGTGTGAATTGATTTGATCCAATCCAAAAATCCATGGATAATATCCAAGCGGATTGGATTTTTTCGGATTTGGGGGGAAAAATCCAATCCAATCCAACCCAAAAATATTTGGATAGGATCATGGATTACGAAATGAAAATCCAATTCAATCCACGGATCGGAAAAATCTAACTATACATTTAATATATTAATATATAATATAATAATATATGGAACTTATCAAATTTATACTTTTTATTTTAAAATTTCAAGAATTTAAGTGTTGTTTATCTCGACTAGTTAAGAGAATGGGAGCTTGATTTTCATTGTGTACATCCAAAAGGACGTAGAAGCCGAGTAAAGAAAAAGTGTGCTTAAATTTCTTTGCTTTAGATCTTAGTTAACATTATTAATATAATATTTGTCTAATTTCTATATGTAATTATAATGTTAGGTGATTTTAATATTTACATACTGCTATGTATATGCATTTCGGAATTTCATAATCAATAGGACGTAAAGTTGGCGAGCAAATGTTATTGCATATATTTTATCGTGAAATCCAAGCGATTCAATCCAATCCATTTTTTACGGATTGGATCGGATTGAATTTTGTGAAAAAAAAATAAAATCCAATCAAAATCCACACGGATTTGCTCGGATCGGATTAAATTTTCGTCAAATCCAATCCAATCAATCCATTTACACCCCTACTATTGTCAACGACAGGCTTACGACCAAACTAGGTAAACTCATTTCCATGCTCTGCCTCAAAGTGTAATACCGGATTCTACTCTGTACAGGAAATGCGAAATCTACACTTCTCTTATACTATTACTTCCATTATGTGAAGTGCTCAACTAACCACACAAAAGTTTGAATTAGGAATACAAAAAGAAATTTAAAGGCTGAACTCACCATCCAGATCGAACACGCGTGCTGGACAAGTCGAACACTGAGAGGTGCATAGCCCGAGAAGACATAGGAGATATCCATTTGGGACTGTTATAATGGGAGAGACTTCAAAAAAAGTTAGTAGCAGGAATATGACAGAAAAAGTTTAATTAAGATATACAAGAAAGTAAAGGAGAAAGCAAAGAAGCAAGAGTCATACTTCGGCTGTGTCAGTGGTATCTTCAACTACAAGTTGTAAAGCACGTTTGATGGTCAGCCAGTTGCTTTTTAATCTCCTGCTGAGAGCACAGTGAAGGTAATATAGTCCACTAATCAAAGAAAATTTGCATTTCCAGTTTCCATACGGAAGTAAATTTCTTGTACTTTTGAATAGTGAATGCTGAAGACCGAGAGGAGGAAGATGGACCAAACTGTTTCTTAAGTAATCCAGCTTTTTCTAAATTAGCCAAGGTCTCGATGTGCTCAAACCTATAGCTGTGAGTATCTCCCTCACCACCCACGGAAAAATTAATAAAGATCTTCCATTAGCAGTTATAGGTCTTAAACATGGAGCTATAAGCATCAGATAAATAGATCCAAGTGATCTTAATATCATAAAATAAAAGGCGTAACAGAGTTGCATGCTTGCCTCAAATTGTCAAAATTCTTTTTGGGCAATCCCGAGTTAGTAAACATGAAAATAAAATGAGAAGACGGGAGGACTTTAACAAGAGGCTCCCTGCTCCTATGAATCAATTCTTCAATGTACCCCAAGGATCTAAATTTTGGACACGATGAGCTCCGGTGAGACAAGATACTAGCACAAAAATAATTAGCTATGTTGGATGTTGACTTGAAAGAATAGTTCCAGCATACATGTCATAACTCTCAGCCTCAATGATTGTGTGCTCCATGTGTCAAGGTTGCTCAGTAAAATGATGGTTTTGATGTAGAGATGTTTGTAGATGTTGAGCAAGATTTATGTGCCTCTGG